>JAAGKR010005202.1:23340-46954 GCA_011419295.1 Clarias macrocephalus | reverse complement strand
TTCTCTTCATTACTCTGCGTCACCTGACAAGAAATATAAATGGCCCTATGATCAGTCAAAGGAGTATTAATAATGTTAACACAAATATTATCAACCAAACACCTAGATAGTAACCAATAATCAATTCTGTCTTTATTACTTCAATTATACTGACGAGTCTGAGGAAATGTTTCCGCCAAATATCAGTAAGGCTGAATTTGTCCAAGAACACTTTTAATTTTGAATTAGCTGAGGCGGTATTCCTCAGATGACATCTATCCATTGTGTTATCCATAGTGATAGTAAAATCCCCTCCTACAATGATAGATGCAGTTGGATACCAAATTTTCAAATGAATTATTATCAAAAGAAGTATAACCATATACTGTATGTTGATGATGATGAATGTCATCTGGTTTAGTTGTATGATTAATTAACAAAAATGATAATATATCCCCAAAAGACCTATTTTTGAGGATACTGAGGCAAACACACCGAACCATGTGCAAACCAAACATCAATAACCACTGTAATTTTTCAAAGATTTTATATCTCGTGCTCCTTCATCTTCACATTATTTCTAAGCCCCCTAGCATTAACAGAACTTAAAGACAAAGACAACGTGAACAAAAACTACATAAAACAGATATGCAAATAAAATGTGGACAAGGGGCTGGAGAGTAATTTTCTTAATTCATTTTTAAAGAAACTCTAAACTAATCACTTTTATATTCTCTCTCATTCCACAAAACCATTATTATTATTATTATTATTATTATTATTATTATTATTATTATTATACATCATTATTATTAATAATGGAAGTTGGAGTAGTGGTGTTAGCATGATCACTATCATCATTAAGTTATTGGTATTGAATATTAAGCAATATAAAACTAAATCTTTAGCATAGGAAGAACTGCACGACACAAATAACATATATTGTAAACCAAGAAGAATAGCAGATCTTCTGTGGCATAACTGTGAATGAATTTCTTCATATATGTTCAAACACTTGGGACCAAACAACTTGAAATTTACAACCAATATAATATTAGATTATATTAGATTCAACTTCCTTGTCATTGTGCAAAGTACATGTACAGAGCCAATGAAATGCAGTTAGCATCTAACCAGTGCATAAGTGGCTTATTTACACTAAATAACAACATGCATAGCAAACAAAAGATGCAGTAGGTAATAAGGTTACAGCTCTGGAAAAACATAAGAGACTACTGCAATTTATTCCAGAATACTTCTGGAATGTTATCAAGAAGAAGAAGGATGGTCACAATCCAAATATTGGTATAAAGTCACCCAACAGCAGTGTAAAAAACTGGTGGAGAGCATGAAAAATGCATGAAAGCTGTAATTGCAAATTATTTGCATTTTGGTTTTATCTGGGTTACTAAAGCTCTGCAAATTCTGCATAATCATGGGTTATTTTGATATATTGTGATGTCATTTCATTTAAATATACACTCTAAATAACAATAGTTATGTTTTGAATATAGGAGAAATATCGTCAGCAGTTCACAAAAAAATTAACAAAACTGTTCATCTCACTAATACATGCACCTGTAAGAAAAAAACAAAATAAAAAAACAATTAACTGATTATTTTGCAGTGGTCTCTTTTTTTTTCCAGAGCTGTATATACAGTATATTTATAAACATTGTAATAAAACTGTAAAGTTGGAGTGTCTGTTACATTGAATATATTTGCAAAAAAAATATTTGGTGGTACGTAAAATGAGTAATAGAACACTTTTTTTTTGTCTGTTTGTGCACGTATCACGAAAAAAATAATAATGTGGTTTTCACAGCTTGAGGTAACATATAGGCTTTGTTTCATCACAATCGGCCCATGGGAAGAAAATACATGTTATTTTGAAATGGAAAACGCCCATATAAAAAATAAAAATAAAATAGTGTATGTTCATTATTACATATGGCGCTGGACATATTGTAAACTTGCTAATAACTGTTACAAAACAAGAAATCATTAAAAAATACTACCTTTTAAAGTTCATTAATTAGTCTCAAAATTCAACAGATGGTGCTGTAAATTTTTTAATACACCCTTATGAGTGTACAATTGAAATCTAATTAATAAACGCAATCTCCTCACCTTTATTCTGCGCATTTCACATTAACATGCAAAAAATTTTGTTCATTCCAAAATTCAGCAGATGGTGTTGTACATTTTTAAAAACATGCATATGAGTGTGCAGTTAAAATCTGCTTAATAAACAGGATCTCGCGCCTTTACTCCACATTCTCTGTAGGAAGGAATAAATATAACATTCAGACAAATGCTTTATTTAATTGACTTGCCTTGGTACATTCAGATCTATATATACAGTGGATCCTTGGATTACGAGCATAATACATTCTCAAAGCATGCCCGTATATCAAAACACATAAATCAAAGCAAATTTCCCAATAAGAAATAATGAAAACTCAAATTATTCTTTCCACAACACAAAAAAATTTATATAAAAAAATGATTAACACAAAATATAAAGGAAAAATAAAAGAAATTAACATGCAACCGTTAGTGAGACCGAGCATGGGAGACGATTACCCACAATTCCACATCGCGAGATAGAGAAGAACTATTGGCTCAGTTGTGATCACGTGATGCTCGGCGTCAAAACAAAAAGAGTATACATGATACTCAATGTTACTTGGTGCTCATAAATCAAGACTCACTTGTTTAAAAGGGCAAAATTCTATTTAAACAATGTAAAAATTTTGCTCGTGTTGCAGAATGCTCGCAAAGCAGTTTACTCGCAATCCGAGGATCCACTGTCTGTTACAATATCAATGTGTAATAATACAAATAATGTTTTTGTTCTCTGCAGGTTTGCTGGTTCAGGATTCTATTGTCTGTAGATTTACTAAGAATAACCAGTGTTATGCATTTTTGGGAAAACAACTGGACCTGCAATTGCCGCTGGTGGATGGGTTTGACATATCGATCACAGATAAAACATTTGGTCCTCGTTCACTTTTAAAATATAGAAAAACTCAAAGTAACCCACCAACACCAAATATCCAAAGATGGCAATTTGTTAATGACAGTAAAACTATGATACTAACCAGTGCAGAGAGGAGCGACTCTGGAACATACACATTACACATCTTTGAATCAAACGGGAAGAGTACAGGAATTTATAGTCTCCAGCTAATCATTGAAGGTAGGACAACCTCTAATCACATCACACAGCACACTACGACATTTACAAGTCAGTTCCTTAAAATATAACATGTCTTACACATGGTAATCCCTCTCAAATGTCTTTTCTTTAACATTTGCTTTTTTTATATATAAAAAAATGACATTTGTTCATACAAATGAAGCTTTATCCAATTAAATATGAACAAAGACATAAGTTAATGACTTTTTGATGATGTTAACAAAAATCTTTTGTCTTTAATGCTCTTAGAATAAGACATTTTACTAAAATTTTATTGTATAATTATTAAATAATAAAATCATAAAGAATATTTGTCATGTTTCATGTAAACCTGAAAATAATTAACATTCATGGAAAATCCTAAACATAATTGTTTTAATTACAAAAATGAATGAACATGTAACATTTACTGAATGCATTTCATATAGGAATGGAGATTTGTGGTTTTAGATTTTGTAAATACAAAAGGCCAATTTTGATAAAACAATATAGTCTACTGGTTCTTCTTCACCTATTGTGTTTTTTAAAGTTTATATATGTGATTAAAATTAATATCAAATGAGTATATTAAAATTACTCATTTGTATACACTATCATTATTAATGTTGCTGTGTTTCTGATTTGTTGTTGCATTTTTGTGTTGGTGATGTGTTTAGATCTTAAGGGTGTGTAGTAATTCATTTTAAGGTATTTATCTCTAATCCACAGCTCAGGTGTCTGCAGTTAAAGTATCTTACAGCTGCTCGTCCCCTGGAGTCATGAAAGTGTCCTGTTCTGCTGATGGAGACAACCTCCGCTTCAACTGGACTTCTGATTTAAACACACTCTCTCACCTGGAGAATGGGACCAGCACTCTCATACTGGATAAAGACCATCATGGAACCATTGCCTGCTATGTAGAAAATCATGTCAGTCGTGATCACGTTATCACTAAACTTCTTCCATGTCCTGGTGAGTTTGTCTTTTATAAATAATGATCTTAAAAACAAAAACAACTATGCAGCAATTTGTGAACACACAAATAGAAACAACCAAATACCCTTTTAACTCTTACTGAGTGAGAATAAATGAATGAATGAAAAAAAAAGAAAGTTACAATAAGACTCTAAATACACAAGTCGCTAGACCTATAAATGGTAGCAGTGTCAGTTTCTCAATGTCAGTTACATCACTCAAATTCATAATTGGTCTCAATTAAAAATGCAACTAGAGTAACAAAACATCCTGCTTGCATAGTTAATATTATTGTTTGCACCTACGTCTGATAATTTCCTGTTAGTTTATTTGATTTTGTTTCCTAAAAAATAAAATAAAAAAATAAACAGTAAATCAATCAAATTCATCCTGTCCTACTCAACTACTCACTGCTGATTACAGTGCCAGTCAAAAGCGTCTACACAACTAATTATATATTGGTTTTTATATTCACAACACATGCTGTTATGCAGTGCATCCAAATAATTAAAATATCATCTTGCTCGATATTTAATTAATTTATTTAATTATTTGATTTTTAGAGTCTACTACTGTATCATCTTTTACAACATTGAGTGGAGGTAAGACTGTGTTCCTGCATTTTTCTCTTAATGAATAAATTCACAGTTTAAATTGAGCAATAAAAAGGTACTCCCATATGAATGGATTTTTACTAATGATACTAATTTTAAATGATGAGAAGAAAACAAGACACTTTTAGAATACGAACTAGACTACAAAGAAAATGCTGAGTAAAGTCACTGAATCAACAGGGCAGAATTTCACTGAAATTAATGGAATACTTATAAAAAGTGAAATGTCTGCTTTTATGTAAATGATAAATTTGTAATTTTTATGTATGTAGTGGTCCGCTGTGTGTGTGTGTGTGTGTGGGGGGGGGGGGGCGTCACCTGGTGTCAATAGGTCTTACATATTCATGAAAAGTCGTGGATTATTCAGTGAAACAGAGGCTCTGCTGACAAAAGTGTTGCACATCAGTCAGTCAGTGTTGAAGAGATGGAAAGTTTCCTCATCATAACATGCCTTGTCCTGTTTTTAATCACTCTATACACAACAAATGAAAATACAAATGGTCTATTCTTTTGTTTTTTTATTTTCATTTTGTATTCAATTTTAATATTTTATTTAAAAATAAATACCAAAAAAAATTGTGAAAATTGAGTGATTAAAACAATACAATTCATGTTATGATAAGGAAAATCTCAATGTCAATCTCAATCTCAAAATCTCAATCTTCCATTCCAGGGATTAAAAATGGTAAAAATGTCAATTTTAGAATCTGGAATCCAGAAGATGAAATTTAAAAAGAGGCCTGAAGCACTGCAGGTCTTAAGAAGAGCCTCAGATCCAAGAGGGTCTTAAAGTGGGGAGGAGTGTGTTATAGTTTCTCTGAATGTATGAGTGAGAACCGCTGATTCACACCTGGGGAGGGGTAAATTATTTGCATTTGGATGTTGTCTGACATTGTAAAGCACACACAGTAACCCTAAAACATGATTATCTTCATCACTACACAGTAAACCCTAATGCTCAATGTAATTAAACACACTGAGTACTGTTAACTTACATAATTGAATGAGTAATAATTGAGTATTCAGAACTTTTTGGTATTTATGAGTTTGTAGAACTGACACTTTCCAGGTTAG
Source organism: Clarias macrocephalus (assembly GCA_011419295.1). Taxonomy (NCBI): domain Eukaryota; kingdom Metazoa; phylum Chordata; class Actinopteri; order Siluriformes; family Clariidae; genus Clarias; species Clarias macrocephalus. The sequence continues at coordinate 41,131 of JAAGKR010005202.1, read as the reverse complement.
CTGAACAAATTCAACAAACTTGAAAATTATGATGTAACTGATTATCTCAAATATTTTGAGTTTTGCCAATTTAATTGGGTTTACAGTGCAACAGACCCCGAGCTACGTACACTCCCGCTGTATTCTATAGCGTGGGGAGAAGCCCGGGATCATTAGCTGCGATAGCTCACCAGCCGTGCCTAATTCCGTAGCCCTGCTCCTTCGCGCACCAGCAGAAGGAGAGCTAGCTAGTTAGTGAGCGAAGAGCGATATTGATTTGGCCGCACTAGCCTGAGAGGCCGCCTAGCTAGTGAGCGAGGAGCGATATTAATTTGGGCGCACGCCCATCACAGGCGCACGTCGTGACAACTTGTAACACAAGAACAATAATATTTTTAACATTTTGCAGGCTGCCGTTTGGAGGAAACAGATAATAAAGAATAAACCAATTGTTGGGTCAAAATAACCCAACCAGGTGTTCATTTGTAAATGACTCACTACATCTCATTTGACCCAACATGAGAAACCCAACAATGTGTTTAAAGTACCCGAAATAACCCAGAATTTTGACCCAGCATAAACAACCCAACAATGTGTTTACAGAAACAACACAGCATTTTTGAGTCTTTTTGACTGTTACACTGTAAACCCGGTTAAGTTGGCAAAACTCCAAATATTTGAGGCAATCAGTTACATCACATTTTTAAATTAATGATGTTTCCAATTTTAAGTAAACAGAACTATGAATTTTTGAGTTTGTTGAACAAATAATAATAAAAAAAAATATATATTGCAAACCATCCAGCACAGGAATCAAACCCGGGGCTTTCCGCATGGCAGGCGAAGCGCTTACCACTGCGCCACAAGTGCTCTTTAGAGTTTGCATGGGTGGAAGTTTTACTTAAGTTATTGTTACTTACGTACTCAAACTTATTACTCATTCAATTATTTAGGTTAACAGTAATCAATGTGTTTAATTACTTTGAGCATTAGGGTTTACAGTGTAGTGAACTTGTTTTAATGTTCAACTTCAATGTTTTTTTTACTCATTATTGTACAGCAAATATCAATAGCTCTGGTTCAGATTTTTCATGCTTTTTGTATAAAATACACAGATGTGGAAATTACCATTACTGTAGTATTTCTTCGATGCAGCATATTGTTTTGACTTTTTTATGACTTAATTATTTTTAAAAAACCGAGACGACGGAAAATGTCACTTTGCGCCACCTGGTGGTCATTTCACGAATTACCTTGAAATGCAACTGATTTATTTTGGCCGCTGTCATTTCGTCACGGTGGTGAGCGCAGCAGTAATAGACATTCCCCTCTTCACACCTCTGTAGGCAGAAGGCACAGAAAAGTAGAGGGCTAAAAGGAAAAGGCCATGTTGTACTGCTATAGCTTGAACTTGAAATGACTTAAAATTTTTAAATATGATTTAACATATTCCCAGCGTGGTGAGAAATATTTTTGTTGATTAAGAAATTTGATGTTTCTAATACTATGCTATCCAGATTACTATTTGCGAACAAATATCATCATATGCTTGTGTTTTGCTGTTTGCGTAGACATACAGTAGACTGTATATAACTTCCTGAAATACTTGTGGAATATATGTTACATTTAGTTGATAGATAAAGTTTAATGCAAGTTTGTTACATTAAGATTGTTCTAGAAATCCACCTTATCACATGTGATAATGCTTAGCGCAATATGTGATGTGAAACATTACTAAATATTAATTGTTAGTTGTATTTACAGTTTGACCGCAAATATGCACATATAAATTACATTAATCAAGTACATTGATTCTAAACTACAAGTAAACTACAACACCTACCAAATGTGTATGGTGTGAGTTATGCACTAGTGGAATAAAGACACTATCATGTTCAAATTAATGTTATCATTCCCTCTCTCACTGTCAGGGCTACATCCTGACTTAAGGCAGCCCATTCTTGTCCACAATGAGGGACAATTCTTGTCCCCAAGAGATGGATTGACCATAAATTCTCAATGGGATTAAGGTCTGGGAAGTTTTCTTGGCCATGGAACTAAAATTAGACTAAAAACACAAAAAAATCTGCTGTAAACATATAATCAGTGAAAAACGCCACTGAAACACCAGGGCAAAGTGGGTATTTGACCCACCACATTTAAAACGTTCTTCTTAGTTTGCTCTCTCTCTCTCTCTCTCTCTCTCTCTCTCTCTCTCTCAGGTTTCATGGTGTTTGTGTCTGTGTGGCTTTTTGAAATCATCATCCTGCTATCACTGTTAATGGGAGCACTTTATATCTTCCCCAGACACTACAGGAAACAGAGAAAAACTAAGAGTAAGATTTCATAATTATTAACAGGGAGAATGAACACATTACCAGAAAACATATCCAATCATATACAGATCTGGAAAAAAATAAGAGAGCACTGAAATTTACTCCAGAAAACTTATGGAATGTCATCAAGAGGAACATGGATGGTCACAAACTATCAAGCAAAGTTGAGCTGTTTGCTTTTATGCAAAAAGAGTGGTATAAAGTTACCCAACAGCGAAAAAACTGGTAAATATACCAAAACGCATGAAATCTATAATTGCAAATTATTTTATTACACTAAATACCAAATACACATTTCTTAATATAAGTGGAAGTGGTCACTTATTTTTTTCCAGAGCTGTAATGTCATAAGTATATTCCTTTTATATAATGTCTAAAAATTAAAATATGAGCAGCTAGAAAATACAGTGGAACCTCGGATTGTGAGTAACGCAGTTTGCGAGTGTTCCACAAGACGAGCAAAGTTTTTTAATACGTTTTGATTTGAAAAACGAACAAGTCTTGGTTTACGAGTACTGAGTATCATGTAGCGCGCATGCGCTTCTTGTTTTGATGCAGGGCGTTACATTATCACAACTAAGCCAAAGTTTTTTCTCCCTCTTGCGCTGCGGAATTGTGGGTAATCATCTCCCCTGCTCGGTCTTAGTGCACGTCTCTCACTGGTATAATCAACATCCGTGCACACGTGTACTGTTTACTATAACACTGTGACCACGTGTGCATTTTTTATTTTGTGTTTGTATGCGTGTGTGTACAGCGCACGTGTACTCTTCATTATAACACGTGTGTGCGCATGTAAAGCAGAAGAAAGATTCATCCATTTTTTTCTCTCTCTCCTGCACTGTGTGTCTGTGTGCATGTGCATCATTGGACACCGTGCCTCTTCACACACACACCCTCCTCCCCTCGACTTTACACACACACACACACACACACACACACACACACACACACACACACACACACACACACACTCTCTTTCTCTGCTCTACACAGAAACACTGCTCTGTCGCGATTCTTTTCAAAGGTAAAACAGGTTAACTTGTTTTATTTTTACTTTACAGCAGTGATTCCGTTAGTCTGCGTTCATTCGATTGTCATTAGAGAGATTTCTTGTTTATTTTCCAGATAAAACAATGTTTCCGTTGTGAGTGCGCGTGTGTGTGAACCTCAAATAAGAGAGGAGGAATGGTTATGGTGTAAGACGAGAAGAGGGAAAAGGGAGGGGCTCATTCCTTGTCTCCTCTTACTTTAGCTGTACACACACACACACCTGTGCCCACAAACGGAAACACTTATCTGTCAGGATTTATTTTAGTTTTTTTTTTTTTTTTAAAGGTAAAGTGCAGTTTAATTTGTTTTATTTTTACTTTATATTTTGTATTAATTATTTTGAGTATTTATTTTTTGGGCTATGTTTCTTTGGGCACAGTTCCACTGTGGAACTAATAATTTGATTTTCCATTATTTCTTATGGGCAAATTCTATTTGGGTTCCGAGCGTTTTGAAATACATGCCCCCTTCGGCAACTAAATTATGTTCATAATCCAAGGTTCAACTGTATATCTAAAGCTTCCATGGTGATGTAAGTGCAGTGCTCACCTCTTCATCATTTTAGATCATCTGAGCATCATTTTCTCCCACAGATCAGGAAGTTCAAGATCAAGAACAGGATCAGAAGAATAAGTCCATGGCTGCTCTCCATCATGCCGCAACTCAACACCCCTGAGCCACCAGATAAATCAATAACAGATAAGTTACAGAGAAAACTAATTCCTCAATCCACATGTACTTGAAAAACTAGATTAGCTTCAAGATTGCTGCAGTTTTGACTGACAATTTTATTGAAGTGCTCTTTGCAATTGTTTTCCTTTAGCTTTAATTTTTGAAAGTAATGAAAGGTCACCAATTATGCAAAATTCACTATGCAAAAATCATGTAGGTCTTTATATTGTGTGTGTGTGCACCTCCTCCATTTTCTTCATCAAATGTCCACATTTTCCTCCTTTTAAAAAGTGCTTTTGATTCTCTAAGGTCCATGATGTGTTCAGCTCTACCCAGGAGTCACAATTTTGTATTTGGCTTTAGCAAACTTATGTGCTGAGTAATTGACATGTATAGCTTGACAAAAAGCAACATAATCTGTTAGAAGCAGTTATTAATAATAAAAACACTGAAGAAACTTTATTTATATAATGTGGAAATATTCATGCAGTTAGCTTTTCTGATATTTTCTTTTTGACAATGTTAATTTTACTAGGCCTCTCTCGTTCCTGAGCTCATCATTCCTTATATGACAAAAACCTCCTATGGTTAATCTCAAAGTGTCTGTAAAAAAATTTGTATGCGCTCCCGCTGGTGTCAGAGAGATTTCTTTTTCTTCCGTTAGAATGGTGCTTCTATTGTGTGTGTGTGTTTGTTGTGAAACTTAGAAAGCGAGGTAGGAGAGGGAGGAGGAGTGTTACTGTGTAAAATGAGGCGAGGGAAGGGGCTAATTCCCCCCCCCCCCCCCCCCCCCACACACACACACGGCGCCTGCGCGCACAAACGGAAACCCTTATCTGTCATGATTGATTTTTTTAACTTTTTTTTAAAGATAAAGTGCAGGTTAATCTGTTTTATTTTCACTTTATAGATTGTATTAATTATTTTTATGTATTTATTTTTTTGGGCTGTGGAACGAATAATTTGAGTTTTAATTATGCATTACATTAATGCATTATTACATTAATTATTTCTCATGGGAAAATCTGATTTGATTTACGTATTATTTTGGAATACGAGCCCACTTCCGGAACGAATTATGCTCATAATCCAAGGTTCCACTGTAACTTTAAAAATGTAGTAAATTGCCCCACGCAAAGAGCTCATGGGAAATCTGATGCAACATCAGAGACAAGAATTTCTGAATACGGTCACATCCATGCTCCATAGCTAACATATATAGGCAAGTCCTGGTGTTCATTATGATTTCGCTTGATTGTTCCAACCACCAAACTGCTCACCTAACACATGCTTAATTTAAATATAGGGTGGGCCATTTATATGGATACGCCTTAATAAAATGGGAATGGTTGGTGATATTAATGTCCTGTTTATGGCACATTAGTATATATGAGGGGGAAAACTTTTCACGATGGGTGGTGACCATGGTGGCCATTTTGAAGTCGGCCATCTTGGATCCAACTTTTGTTTTTTCAATAGGAAGAGGGTCATGTGACACATCAAACTTATTGGGAATTTCACAAGAAAAACAATGGTGTGCTTGGTTTTAATGTAACTTTATTCTTTCATGAGTTATTTACAAGTTTCTGACCACTTATAAAATGTGTTCAATGTGCTGCCCATTGTGATGCATTGTCAATGCAACCCTCTTCTCCCACTCTTCACACACTGATAGCAACACCGCAGGAGAAATGCCAGCACAGGCTTCCAGTATCCGTAGTTTCAGGTGCTGCACATCTCGTATCTTTAAACCATAGTATGAAAATGTAAAAATATTCTGAAAGTCTATTTTTCCAGTTATTTCTATATTTAAAGTTTAATGTCTTTAAATGTAACATTTTTTAAAATAATAACAATAAACAAATACAAAGATAGGCTACATAACAGTTCATTCTATGTACACTGCAAAATTCCCAGTGTTGATTTAACACCCCAAGTGTTTATATATGACCTAATGGTCACGAATGTACTCTGAAAGTGTTAAATCAACACTCTAGGTGTTAATTCAAGACTAAGGATTTTGCTGTGTACAAATAAAATTGTCATTTAGCGAACTTGATTGTTAACTTGAATTTAACCAATGTTTTTTTTTTTTTAACCCCTTATTGTACAGTAAATGTCAATAGCACTGGTTCAGATTTTTCATGTTTGTTGTATAAAGTACTTGGATGTGGAAATGACCATCACTGTAGTATTTCTTTGATACAACATATTGTTATGACTGTTTTATGGCTTAAGCTATAATTACTTATTAAACTGTGGCAAATGACTGCCACCTGGCGGCCATTTCACAAATGACTTTGAAATGCGACTGATTTATTTTGGCCACTGTCGTTTAGCACTGCGGTAATAGGAATTCTGGTTGACTACCTACTGTACTACACCACTAATTATACAGTACTAATGGTGTTCTGCACTCGTGTTCTACACTCGTTAATGATGCTAACTGTCAGTTGCAGCAGGTTTGTAGGTTGGTACACGTCTGAAAACACATCTCATGATATTATTACAAATAATGTATTAAAAAACACATAAAAAATACACTTTTGTTTCTTAATAACAGCTTCTAAATTGTTTCACAATGGAACCATCAAAGCTAACTAGCTTCTAATACGAGGTTGAATTCCAACCTGCTTTGATCAAAGGTCCTACTTGATGTGTGTGTGTGTGAGTAGATTGTCCACCCTGGAGCACCAGCTCTCCATTTAACACTGTCTGGGATTGAACCCCAGAACCTGGATTTTAACAGAGCTAATATTCTGAAGTGTAATAAGTGGAAATATAAAGAGAAACTTACAGAACTGTCCAGCACCTCCATGATTTTTCTTCTCACAAAGTACCCATAAGAATGGTTTCAGAATTGTAAGGCACTAACTTTTTAAGTTAAGCCTTTATTTGGCATATACATTATTGCAAATTATTGCATTATATGAAATCCTTTCTTCGCATATGCTAGAGTAGTTGGGGTCAGAGCACAGGGTTAGTCATAGAAGGATATGTGAGAAAAATAACCAGATAAAAAACAAATCCTAATCTGTTGATGATTAAATTCTTTGAACTGTTGTAAAAAGCAGTATCTCAAGAGAGGGTGTACTGTCCTGCTGGATATAGCAGTACATGTTTCTGCTCAAATATCATACATCATACAAACTGACAAGAAAACAGCAAGACCTTAAGATCTTTTTGTTTTAAAAAAAGATCCAGTGCAGTTTCACTGTGAACATCCTTGGCAACTTAAAGTAAAAAAGGAAAACTAAAGAATATAATGTTTTTTAATAAATCTAGAAGTGTTTGTATTGTAAATCAGTTACACTTCCAGGATACTTCCTACTACTATGGAATCAACTTTTATATAATTCATTGTGGTTTAAAAAAATTGTTTGAAAAACACAGGAAAACACAGCAAAGATCTAAAGAAAAAGAAAAAAAAATAATAATATTGAGGATTTTTTTTGTCATAAAGTAAAACTCTGTGTTCTAGATTCATTACACTTGCACATTGGAACTCTCCCATGGATGCCATATTTATCCAGTCTCTTTCTTATTGTTGAATCATGAACACTGACCTTAACTAAGGCAAGTGAGACCTGCAGTTCATGTCATTCTGGGTTATTTTATAAGCTCCTGGATGAGTCATCGTTGTGCTCTTGGAGTAATTTTGGTAGTCTGGCGCTCCTGGGAAGGTTTAACGAGTGTTCCGCAAGACGAGCGAAGATTTGTAATAAATTTTTACTTTAAAAACGAGCAAGTCTTAATTTACGAGTACAGAGTATCATGCATGCACTTCATGTTTTGACGTCGAGCGTCACGTGATCACGTGAACTAAGCCAATGGTTTTTCTCTCTCTTGCACTGCAGAATTGTGGGTAATCATCTCCCCTGCTCGATCTTGCGTATCTCTCACTGGTACAAACAACATCCGTGTGCATGTGTACTGTTTATACAATATTGTGACCACATGTGCGCATGTAATGCATATTTTATTTTGTGATTGTATGTGTGTCTGTGAACAGCATGCATGTACTGATTATTATAACACACGTGTGCGCACGTTTTAAAGCAAAAGAAAGTCTTAAGTGAGGTTACATTTTCTTTTACTCTCTCTCTGTATCAGCCTGCACTAATTCTGTTATTTGTGTGCGCACGCACTATTGCACACCGTGCCCCTTCACACACGCCGCTCCTCCGCTCTCCTTCACTAACACACACTCGTCCTCCTCTCACCTTCACACACACACACACACACACACACACACGAACACACATGCACACACTCTAATGGAGACACTGCTCTGTTGCGATTCGTTTCAAAAGTAAAGTGCCGGTTAATTTGTTTTGTTTTTACTTTACAGAAGTGAGTCTGTTAGTGTGCATGCACTTGAGTATTATAGATGTTTCTTTTTAACCTTCCAGATGAGGCGGTGTTTCCATTAGTGTGTGTGTGTGTGTGTGTGTGTGTGTGTGTGTGTGTGTGTGTGTGTGTGTGAGAGAGAGAGAAAGTTGTCCCCCACAAATAAGAGAGGAGAAAGGGTTAATGTGTAAGATAAGAAGAGGGAGAGGGTGTTGCACAAACACGCACAAACACGCACACACATACACACACAGTGTACACACACCACACATGCATGCACAATCACACACATTCACAGCACAAACACTAATGGAAACACTTATGTGTCAGAATTTTTAAAAACTTTTTTTAGTAAAGTGGTAAAGGCAAAGTGCAGATTAATTTGTTTTATTTTTACTTTATATTTTGTATTCATTCATTTTATGTATTTATTCCTCTGGGCTGTGGAACGAATAATCTGTGTTTTCATTATTTCGGAAATTCGCTTTGGTTTACGAGTGTTTTTATATAGAAATGGGCTTCCGGAACGAATTATGCTCACAATCCAAGGTTCCACTCTTGTAGATTTAGGGCCAGTTACGTTTTTACATAGGGCCAGGTAGGTTTGGACAGATTTTTTCCTTAATAAATGAAACCATCATCATTTAAAAACTGCATTTTGTATTTACTTGGGTTATCCTTGTGTAATATTTAAATTGTATGATAAAAAAAAGAATCAGGAAGAGGCAAATACTTTTTTACAGTACTGTGACCACACATCAGTGAACATCTGAAACAACTAGGCAAAGTTTGCATTTCACCCTCTACATTTAAAACCTTTTCCTTAATTTGCGCTCTTTCTCTCTTCTTTCTCTAGTTCTCGAGACTTTACTTCCTATTAACATGGAAAATTAACATAGAACATTTTTTAATGTTATGAATATATGTTATATATTAATTTAATATCATGTAAAACAGTAAAGACAGAAGAACATGATGCAAAAACAGTGGTCACCTGAGCATCATTTCCTCAACAACCATTTGGACATTTTGGATAATCAGAGACATAGGACTCTATTGTGTATATATAAAAAATCTCATCCAGTGTCATCTCGTACAGATTACTGATAAATAGTTGATGTGAATGTACGTTTAATACGGTAGGGCAGTGCTGTGCGTACATTATTACTATGACACGCTTTAATTGAGGCAAGATAACTTATCTGAGATAACTTCAGACAGTGGAATTGTGAATAAATTTCTTATACTTAATCCAAAGAATAATATTAAATCTAAAGTGTGACCTGCTTTATGAATGGGTCCTACTACACATTGATTTACTCCTGGTGTATGTAGCTGTATCCAGGAGGACTAGCTTCATTTAACCCGCCTGCATGGGTTCCCAAAGGACATCGTCTCGGACAGGGGGCCCTAATTCACGTCCCGGTTCTGGAAGGCCTTCTGCCATCTGACAAATTCCACCTGCAGTCTGTCCTCTGGCTATCACCCACAGATGGTCATCACAACGGTCAGACGGAGCGGACCAACCAACAACTGGAGCGCTACCTGAGATGCTTTATCGATGATCGTCAGTGCTTCTGGGCTCGCTACCTCCAGTTGTGAGACAGCTCAGCCCAGCTCAACAGTTGGTTCGCCGTGTTGACGGCTCTGGAGACAAGCAAACGACGCCATTCGACATGCTAACACTCGCTACACTCATCACCTGCAAGATCCCCGTTGACACCCACCGGGATAAATGTACCAAGTAGGTGACAAGGTATGGCTATCAACAAAAAACCTACACCTGCAGACAGAATCACGAATGTTATCACCAAGATTCATCGGACCATACTGCGTCAACCTCCGGATTAACCCTATCATCTCTAGCTGCCTGCGGCGCCCTGGATCCATCCGGTATTCCATACATTTCAACTCAAACCCTTCACTACTTCACCCATGGTTTGCTCGCGCTACTTCCGCGTTTGGGTTTACCATCCATGCTACAGGGCTAACTGCTAGTCTTCTGGTCGATCTCTGGTTAGTTAGTGACACCTAGCTTCAGATCAGAGGTGCCAGCTCCGCATTAAGTGTGCTCTGAGTTTGTGGTATATATGTTAATTAAATACTAAAACAGACTTTCTGAGTCTTTATAAATTTATGTTTAGTCTCAATATAGTGAACCCTGAGTGACGACTCTATGCAGCTAGCAGACAGTTGGTTTAACATGTCTGTCTGCTCCCTGGCCTCTTAACTAGGCCTCTTCTAAGACTATGCACTATACTACAAGAAATGAGAGCAGCACCTTCCCGAGTGGGATGGACATCGTGCCGCCCTAACAGGCCAGCTTTGCCCTCAAAGGTCTTCCAGTTATCTATGAAGCCCATGTTATTTTCTGAGCACCACCTGGACATCCAGCGGTTCCGTGACCATAACCTGCTGTAAGCTATGTCGCCACGTCTCATTGGGATGGGACCAGAGCAAACTACTTCATCGGACATCACCTTTGCTAGTTTAAACACCTCTGTAAAGTTACTCTTACTAATCTCTGACTGACGAAGGCGTATATTGTTAGCTCCAGCATGTACTACTATCTTGGAGAACCTATGCTGTCCTAAGACCACCTGCTATGTCTGGTGCTCTGGCTCCCAGGATACACCTGACCACTGCCACTGGCGCACCTTAAGGCCTAGCTAATTTCACGTGCCTCAGTATTGGGTCTTCTATAACCAGAGCTCTTTCAGGTTTCTCAGCGGGTGCATCACTGAGGAGAGCAAACCTGTTGGACACGTGAAGCGCAGAAAAGGTGTGCTCTGGTGGGATAGCTTTAGCGTTAGCTTTGGTTGAACGAGTATGCTGCTGAGTCGGGGGCTGGTTATCTCCACCTGCGGCACCCAGACTTTCCGCTACGGGAATAACTCTCTCTAAAGTCTGGATGTGCACCTCTAATGCTGATATCTTCACCTTCATAGTGCTAACTAACACACACCTATCACAAATAAAATTAGTGATAATGATGGAGGAAGAATGTCTAAACATCCTGCACTCCACACACTGAACAAGCTGAATATTATCCATTTTAGCATACCTGAGTCGGAGTTTAGTCGTTTGAAGCTGGATTCCGTTTAGACGGAGAAACTCGCGGGTTCTCCAAAAAGCGCAAAAACGGCGAGGCCAAAAGTATGAAAATGTAAAAATTAGTTGCTATTAATATAATTATTGTATGACTAAAAAGCTATATAATTTAAATGCTGATACGAACATGAAACTTTCACAGTAACGATACAAAAACAGGAAGCTACGTAACCAACAGGAAGCACCACCCTCTGTAGAGCGCGCCTGTCCTGTCCAGATTGTGATGTTTCCTGTCAGGATGCTCTCTATGGTGCAGGAGTAGAAATTCCTGAGCACCCTGGAGGGCAGACTAAAGTCTCTAAAGCGTCTGAGGTAGTAGAGATGCTGCCGGGCCTTTTTCACCACAGTGTTGATGTGACATGGCCATGGCAGGTCCTGTGTGATGTCTTACTAACGTTTAGAAGATGATTGTTTCTCTGGCACCAGTTTTCCAGATTTTCTCCAGATCAGGCCCACCACAAAGGTGTCACCTGCAAAATTGATGATGGTGATTGAGTTGGTAGTGGCCACACAGTACAATGAGTACAGCAGCAGGCTCAGAACGCAACCCTGGGGGCTCCAGTGCTGAGAGTGAGGGAGGCTGAGACATGTCTGCCCATCCTCACTGCCTGTGGTCTCACTGTTAAGAAAATTGGAGATCCTCTGACACAGAGATGACTGTGGAGTCCTAGGTGCTCCAGCTTGGTTTTGAGTGAGGAGAGAATTATGGTATTAAATGCTTAATTGTAGTCGACAAAGAGCATTTTTTGCATGATTCCTCTTCCTAGTGTCCAGGTGAGTGAGAGATGTGTAGAGGTGGTCAGAGATGGTATCATCTGTAGAGCAGTTTGGACCATAAGCAAACTGTAAAGGGTCAAGTGTGTCATGGAGTGAAGAAATGATGAAGTCTCTGACTCTGAGGGCTACAGGATGATAATTGTTGAGGGAAGCAGGATAGGGTTTCTTAGAGACAGGAACAATGATGGATGCTTTAAAGCATGCAGTGATTACAGACTGGGATAAGGATACCTCCTTGTAATTATTATAATTATCATTATAATTTTCTTCACAAGAACCATCACGGAGGACACAGAGTCAACTCATAAAAAAAAGATGCAAGCTTTTTATGGAATCTGCCAGGAAAATACGTAACTTTTTTAATATTTTCGACTTCTTGTTTGACAAATTTATTTCAATGTTCATGCAACACATTGTATTTGCCATAGTGAAATAGTGTTTTATTTATTTTTTCTCTTTATTTAAATATTTTTCCAAAAAAATCTGGAAGGTTGTGGAATGACTTGTCTGACTTTGTATTGTTTCTTATAGGGCAAATTCACTTTGATATACATGATATATATGTTTTGATATACAAGCACACTTCCGGAACGAATTATGCTCGGAATCCAAGGTCCCATTGTAGCAGAAACAGGGAATCAGGGAATTTGGTTCAGAACTTGAAAAAAAGAGAGAACATTCTAAACTCTATTCTACACTGCACACTATAATTTGTATAGACTCACTGTGTTAATATTTACTTTGCTTAAATTTGATGCACTGATAGAAATGCCTACATTTAATTTCAATTCTTAATGACTTCTTAATGAAATACTAAAATTTGTACTTTAATTTTAGTACTGTGATTGTAAATTAGTTTTAATGGTTCACTTGTATTTTATAAGGTTTTGCTGGCAGTGGTACAGTGCAACAGGGTGCTATTGGGATGTAAAATGTAATTTGTTTGTTTGCGGTAAAGAGAGCTGCACCACAAGATGTTTTGAATGATAAGAGCCCTTATGCAGGGCTTTAGAGGGGGTCAACGAAATAGAAGTTAGTGAGAGTGCTTATGCTACGCACAGGAAGACCTTTTCGTTTGGAGATAGCGTGGGATTATTAATTAGGGAACTTAAAAGGAAACAAAAGGAAACTGAAAACACAAAATAAACAGAGCACGGCCATGTACGCGAGAACGGACGGGGCTTTAGACCAAAAACAAAACTAAAGATCCTCTCGGGGCATTCACCCATACCAAGGATTTATGTTGTGTAGAGAAGGAGAGTTTGTGCTTTGTGCACTGATGAACTGAGCGGGCACGCTGAACTGTTGCGTGCTGCTCTCTCTTTTGCTCTCTCTTTCTCTCTCGCTTTCGCCGGCATCTTAGGGAGGCAGAGGTTGGGGCTTTTTTTGTCTCTTTGCTTTCTGCGCGCTTGTCTTGTCTTTTCTTTTTTTCTTTCTTTGGCTCGGCCCTGATACCTTACCAGTGCTAACTCAATGATCACACGAAGTATCAGGACCCTTTATATAAATGTGCTGCCAGGTCTGATTGCCTGATGGTGGCATTGCCTGGCAACCGCGTATATAAATGGTCCTGCCTTTGCCTGTTCTGAAGTTTATGTGTGGCTCTGCCCCTCGCGCGACCTGCATTGTTACATTGTTAAAATGTTTTCATTATTTATTAAAGAAAATTATGATGATCATAACAGCCTACTGCATTTCAGTCTTGTAATATCGCAAAAATTTATTTCAGTTAATACTGTGTGCTACAAACTTAAAGAACACAAAGTATAAGATGGCACAAAACCCTACAAGCGTAGCTTTGCTAATTACACATGATAAAATCTAAAGGCTCACTTACTCTGGTTTTCCACTTATTCTTTTACATGTGCTGGCCTGCAGGGTGAAGCAGTTAGAACTCGAGGGGGGTGGGGGGGGGGGGGGGTTACTAATCTCCTTCCATTGCTAAGTCAGTTCATATACAGGAAAAGACTGATTATTAAAAAAAAAAAAAAGAGTGTGGTGCTTTCTTTACTTCTTAATGCAGAAATATTATTGCTCATTACTCTAGCTACTAAATAGAACACAAGGAGGACGGTTCTGTGGAGAAAACGTGAATACAGATTATCTTTGGGATTCTCTGCATGGGATCTTTTGGTACAGTTTGTGGCTTTTGAAATTAAAACCTTCAAGAAGGTGATTTTTTTTTTACTTGATTATGTAACACTTAAAAAAGTAAAATATAAGTAAAAAATAGTTTTATAGTATAATTCAATCACATTTTTTGGTAATTTTTTACCAAATAGGGTATCATTTAAATGATAATCTTTCTCACGGCACCAGAGTTGAATCCATTCCTCCTGAATTGATGCTATTTAATGACTCAGTGGTGTGTCTAAGTTAATAATGTTTTTGCTGTTGTTTATCTTTTTTGCAGGTTTTCTGTTTCAGGGTCCTGTCCTTTGTAACTTTACAGAGACTAATGAGTGTTATGTAGCTCTGGGAAAACAACTCTGCCTCAAAATAGGACTGTTTTACCTAGAACTTACTTGCAGGTTGTTTCTTCATCAATGGTGAAGCTGGGAAAGCTATAATCGTTTATAGTTCCCAGCTGAACATTGAATGTCAGATCACAACTGTTCTAGTAACATCACATAAAACCATTAATAAGTGATCTAAACCCAGTCACTCATGTAGAGAATAGGAACAGGACTTTCCTGCTGAATCAAAACCCTGCAAATCACCTGCCATGTAGGAAATCATGTCAGTAACACACACAATTCTACTCCATTAATTCTTTAATTCTACTCCACTAATGTCTTTGTGAATCTTTTTTAAACAATAAACTAAATATTAATAACATATGTCATGTTGAAATACATGATAGAACAGTACTATGATAGAAATAAATGACACTTAACATTACATTTATACACATAAAGAAAAATAATATAGGAAATTTTGAAAGCAGATTGTGATTATTGAAGCTGAAGGGGAAGAAATCACTGGCAATGGGATGTTACTTCATACATATACTGTGCCTTCATTTAGCATTAACAGATAATATGTTCAGGACATTTACAATCACAGATATGAATAGAAATCACTATATTAATAAACAGCATAGAAGAAAACGCTTACTCGTTGCTCATTGAAGCTGTAAATCCCATGAGAACCCGGATGTGTGCAGAGTTTTGAGGGGCCGTGGCTCTAAAGGGCAGACCCGGGGGACCCTTCCCAATTTTGGGGGGAAATTACATATCACCATGAACCAAACCATATTTTTCTTTATGTAAATACTTGTTATACACAACAGAAACTATGTAAAGCATTCAGACTTGAGTAAACTCTTTTGTGACAGAAAATGCTAACAACAATATTTGAGCTTTTTTTCTTAGGACATTCTACCTTTTTTTTCAGCTAGCAAGCTAGCTAACCGATTATCATGTGACAATAGGTTAATAGAAGCCATTTTTTGTCACATGCTGCTAAAATAAAAAAAGGCTGTGGATTGATCTAGACCACATGTGGAGATTTTAGTTAAAGGAATCACACTGGTTATGCTATTCATCATCAATTATTTCCAAAACTTTAAAAGACCCACTCAGACATCAACAACGAAATACCAACAGCATACGCATGACTATAATATGGGCGGCAAGACAGTGGCATAGTGCATCACAGTGTCTGATCAAGCACCCATGGGATGCATTAGACAAGCAAGTCTGATCCAAACCACATCCCACAGCACTCGAAGGATCTGACACTAATGTCCCAGCAGACATCATAGCACTTTAAGTCGAGCCCCAAAGGCCCAGAACTGCCCAGGAGGCTCAAGGAGAACCTACACAATATCGGCCATAATGTTTTGCATTGTAATGTTATGTGTGATCTGTTTATTTATGTACAAAAAGCACAAATACTGAAAGGTTCTCATCAACAAAACTCATAATTGTTATAAGTTACAAGTATATTGTTCTTCCTATTACCATCTCAGGGAGTTTTTCCTTGCCACCGTCGCCCTCGGCTTGCTCATCAAGGACAATCTTATCATTTTGATTCATACACATTCACATTGCATACAAACTTACTTCTTTTGATTGTGTAAAGCTGCTTTGCGACAATGTCAATTGTTAAAAGCGCTATACAATTAAAATTGACTTGACTTGACTTATAAGTCCTCAATATTTAAATATTTATGTTTTCCTTTTCCTATGTGGTCCTTTTGCACATGTGACACTTTCATAAGACACAACAGTGCAGATGTTTTAAGATTGATGAATAAATAAATAAATTTCAAGTATAAAAGTGTTCAAGTATAAAAGTGTTCAAGTATGAAAGTGTTCCAATCTAGATGTCCAGACACTGACATATATTTCATGCCACAGTGATAAACAGATTGCATATGAATAGTAAAAATAGTAGCCATGTAACCAATCAACTAATAACTCAAGTGTTTAATTAATCACCTTTTCTGGTGTTAGGATAAAATATGTTTCAGGACATTGTTTTTTTCAGGCTGCATTATTTGTGCAGATAAAAAGACATTAAACTGCATTTTATTTTACAACCACACAGAGCATATTTTCATGTTTGCACTGTTATGGCAAAAGTTTTAAAACTAGGTAACAGTTTGCAAAATAATGCATCTGTGCGTTATATTTTACTATCAAATGATAGATGAAGGACAGACCGGACTGTTTCAGCGGCCATATCCGAGTTTAGACTTGGATTAAAAAAAAAAGAGATTAGATAATGACTACAGAATAGTATCCATAAGAACCAAGTCATCAGTGCACCACCAGAGGGACCCCATACTCCAAATTCTAGAATTCTTCTTCTTTTTCACTTCCTGCCCATGTGCTATGTAATGCATCAAATAATACATCATACATTAAAACCTTGCTGATTATCTAAACTCTGAGCTGTTGTTCTGTGTTTGTCTACCTGCACTTTCAAGTCTTTAATTAGTTTAATTATGTAGGGTTTACATGTTAATAATGACAACGAATGATTGTGGCATTGTTCAAAATTATATGTAAGGGTTTTATACATAATGTTAGGACATTTAATGTGGACAAAATACCTGATGCACTTTCCACCATTAATATGTAGGGTTTACAATGATGTAGACCTACAGGGTGGACCATTTATATGGATACACCTTAATAAAATGGGAATGGTTGGTGATACTAATGTCCTGTTTGTGGCACATTAGTATATGTGAGGGGGCAAACTTTTCAAGATGGGTGGTTACCATGGTGGCCATTTTGAAGTCGGCCATCTTGGATCCAACTTTTGTTTTTTCAATAGGAAGAGGGTCATGTGACACATCAAACTTATTGGGAATTTCACAAGAAAAACAATGGCGTGCTTGGTTTTAACGTAACTTTATTCTTTCATGAGTTATTTACAAGTTTCTGACCACTTATAAAATGTGTTCAATGTGCTGCCCATTGTGATGGATTGTCAATGCAACCCTCTTCTCCCACTCTTCACACACTGATAGCAACACCGCAGGAGAAATGCCAGCACAG
>JAAGKR010005202.1:10747-23320 GCA_011419295.1 Clarias macrocephalus | reverse complement strand
TGTGTTTGTCTACCTGCACTTTCAAGTCTTTAATTAGTTTAATTATGTAGGGTTTACATGTTAATAATGACAACGAATGATTGTGGCATTGTTCAAAATTATATGTAAGGGTTTTATACATAATGTTAGGACATTTAATGTGGACAAAATACCTGATGCACTTTCCACCATTAATATGTAGGGTTTACAATGATGTAGACCTACAGGGTGGGCCATTTATATGGATACACCTTAATAAAATGGGAATGGTTGGTGATACTAATGTCCTGTTTGTGGCACATTAGTATATGTGAGGGGGCAAACTTTTCAAGATGGGTGGTGTAAAGTTTTAAAGTTTCGTAGTAAAAGAAGCGAGTCGCTCGGTCTGTCCGCTGTGCTTCGGTAAGCTTTTCTGGCCAGGAGAGACTCAGTCAAACACACACACACGTTGTCTGTCAGAAAGGTCTCTGTTTATTAACAGCAAAAGATGGGGTTTATATATGTTTGACCAAACGCCTGTGCCATCGACATATGTTACTACAAAGAACATAAACCACTGTAAATGTCCTGGTGAGATCCTGAAAAATCAAAGGAGAGGAAGACAGAGAGGTGTCCGTCCAGAGAAGGATCACAGGATGTTGGCTCGAGTAAGGGGGAGAAGGGGGAAGGAGACACAGAGAGATAGAGAGAGAGAGATAAGGAGAGAATGGGAAGGTGAGCGTGGGAGCGTTCACACCTTTAGGAACAGATGCAAGAGGAGACAGGAAGATAGCAACAGGAAAGATTTAACACCTTAATATCAGATCTATGAGGAAGAGAGCAAGAGAGTGGAAATAACTCCTTTATATATAAAATAATTCTAACAGTTGGTTACCATGGTGGCCATTTTGAAGTCGGCCATCTTGGATCCAACTTTTGTTTTTTCAATAGGAAGAGGGTCATGTGACACATCAAACTTATTGGGAATTTCACAAGAAAAAACAATGGCGTGCTTGGTTTTAACGTAACTTTATTCTTTCATGAGTTATTTACAAGTTTCTGACCACTTATAAAATGTGTTCAATGTGCTGCCCATTGTGATGGATTGTCAATGCAACCCTCTTCTCCCACTCTTCACACACTGATAGCAACAACGCAGGAGAAATGCCAGCACAGGCTTCCAGTATCTGTAGTTTCAGGTGCTGCACATCTCGTATCTTCACACCATAGACAATTGCCTTCAGATGAACCCAAAGATAAAAGTCTAAGGGGGTCAGATCGGGAGACCTTGGGGGCCATTCAACTGGTCTGACACTAACCCACATTGGATAGATCCTTCCAAGACTGTTGGAACAAAAAAAGTGATGGTATGGTGTGGTATATGGGGTACAAAGATAGTGGGGCCATTCTTCATCAATGGAAACCTCAAGGCCACTAGATATTTGAAATTGCTACATGATGATGTGTTTCCCTCTTTATGCACTGAAGCTGGCACGTTCCCTGAGTTTTTCCAGCAAGATAGTGCACCACCACATTATGGGTGTCAGGTCCGAGCATTCCTAGATGAACAGTTTCCTGAAAAGTGGATTGGTCGTCCTGGGCCAGTTAAAAAAAGGTTCGTGGCAACATGTGGAATGACATTGATGAGGAATACCTGAATGCTTATATTGGTGTTTTTCTTCTTGCTGGTGTTTACAAATCCAGCAATGAGGCCACTGATAGTCTCTGGGATGCGTCGACAGGCAGAAATATTTTCCGGGGAACAATGTCACTTCAGTCATTTCGAATGATATCAAGAGTACTTAGATTTGACACAGAGAAACTAGAGAAAAATCTGACAAACTTGCTCCCATCAGGGATATCTGGGAAAGGTGGGTACAGCTCCTTCCACTGATGTTCAACTCAGGGCCAAAGGTAACAGTAGATAGACGTTTTGTCCCTTATTGTCCCTTACTATTGGACACAATGTCACATGTGACAATTTCTTTAACAGCTCTGACCATGGGCAAGAACTTCTCAGGTGGAAACTTACCATGGTGGGCACAATAAAAAATTTTTAACCTGATCTGTTTGACAAAATTTTTCAGGTGAAGAACAAGGCTATACTTTCTTCAAAATTTGCTTTTACAGACACCACCACAGTTGTTTCATATTGTCCAAAAAACAAAACAAACAAACAAACAAAAAACACTGGAGTGTGATACTTATGTCCTCTTTTCACAAAGATGCAGCTGTGTCATTAGCAAGTGACAAAAAGCCCATAATTATCTTGGACTATAATAAAGGTGGAGTGGACAACCTGGACAAGCTGACTGCCACCTACACTTGCCAGAGAATGACCAGGAGATAGGCAATGGTTGTGTTTTATAACATTCTAGATGTGTCTGCATACAATGCATTTGTGTTTGGGTTGAACTCAACCAGAAAAAACAAGCGGAAAATGTCTCTTGAGTTAGGAAGTTCCCTTGTCAAGGCACACATTGAGCGATGGGAACGGGTCCCCCGGGACCCAGCCGCTGCAGACTTGGTTAGACAGCTGCAGAGCTCACGTAGCACGCCTTCCACACCATCAGCAACACAAAGAGCATCAGTGGCAGGATCCTCTTCAGGCCAGTACTGCCTCAACATCAACCTACACAGCCACAGTCACAACCCCACTGAGGCCACCTGATTCTAAAAGAAAGAGGTGTCAGGTCTGCCCTATCAAAAAAGACAGAAAGACAAACGTACTCTGCTTTTACTGCAAAAAATATATTTGCAAAGGACACACTAAAAGTTTCACTTTTTGCCACACATGCATCTAAATGCACATGCATGTTCTTGCACACAAAGACGTTTTTTGGAACTAGTGCCTCATTTCTATTGGTTTGATTTGCTTGATTGTTCGTTGTTTGTTTGACCTTGCAAATCCACATTTTGAGATTTACGTGTTTAGCTTTCCATTAATATTAAGGTTATTTTGAAAATATTTTTTTGCCTTTTTCTTTGTAATAAATATATATTGGTCAAATTTGACCCATAACACCATAGATGTTAGTATTAATATTATAATAAAAAAACATATATTAAAAAATTATTTAAGAGATGTGTTCTAATACCCCTCAGTAATAGTCAGGTAACATAAAAACCTTTTATTTATTTAAATAATTATCTTGAGGTTAATTTAATCACTTTTAAAAATTGAAAACGAGAGGTATGCTGTTAAAATAAAAGCTCATGAGGTCACAGCAAAAGTATTAAAAACATTATTTTAACGGACAAGGAAGCGTAACAAAGTAACCAAGTGGTAAGGAAAAAATTGGATGATAAATAATTGTTTTGAGGTTAATATGGCTGATTAAAGACACGGGTCAAAACCGACCCTTTAACATAAGAGATAGTAACAGAAAGCGAACATAAGAGGAAGGTCAGGAGAAATAGAAAAGACAAAGTCAAGCTTGACATGAGAAGGCTCAATTCAGTCTTATTCTGAACAAACAAAATTTTGCTATGGATAATGCCTATAAAGTCAATTTTGTTCGAACTACATTAACATATAATCATATTGTAAAAAATATAAAGAAATATAAGAGATAAGAGATACGATAAGATGAGATAAGATTATTAATCCTGAAGGAAATTGTTTCTCCAGTGGCTGCATATTCAAAGGATACCAATATAATAAGATAAGAAGAAAATTAGAAAATAGAATAAAAATAAAATGCAATGTACTATAATAAAATAAATAAATAAATAGAATTTTAAAAAATTATATATTGTCACGGGGTGCCGTACAACCACTCAAGCAGGTCCGCGCACCAAGCGGAAAAAGTTCAAGTTCATGGCCACCGGGAAGCAACAGGAAAAGGGGGCGGGGCCATGTAATCAGACACAGCCGGCGTCCTATTTCCACTCACCGGCTGGAGGAGTACGGGGGAATATAAAAAGAGACCGGAAAACCAGCACGGTGAGTGGGTTGTTGCGAGAGTCTGACTTTATGTTTTGCATGTCTGCTTAGGCAGGAGTGGATAAACAAAGTATTAATAAATCACTGAAGTGTTCACCCCGGCAACCTGTTGTCTGTGTCTCTGTACCTGAGTCCGTAAGAAAACGCTACATAGCTTTATACTGGTGGAGAATGCGGCTCGCAGAGACCGGACAAGGGACAGCAACCGCCCCAGAACAGGTCATGTCCCACCTACTGGAGGCGAGCATCCAACAATGAGGAGTACTCGAGCAGCTGGCATAGGGGTTACAAGCCACGACAGCGGAGCTCTCCCGGCTGCAGCAGCGAGGGGGGGGCGAGCGTATACCACTTCCTGACCCACGAAAGGAGGCACAACGCATTCTGACAAAATTATCACCATACGACGATGTCGAAGAATATCTGCAAACATTTGAGCAAACTGCAGAGCAAGAAGGCTGGTCGCCTCAAGAATGGAGCTCTATCTTGATACCGTTGTTAACCGGGGAGGCACAACGTGCCTACTTCTCACTCACAGAGGTGGAGGCAGACGACTATAAGAGGCTGAAGTCAGAAATCCTGGCAAGATGCGGTCTTTCCAGCTCACAGGCCGCTACGGAGTTCTACCGTTGGAGTTACGACCTAACAGCACCGCCTCATGCCCAACTAGATCACCTATACCGGATAGCGTACCGCTGGCTTCAACCGGATAAAGTGAGCGCACGAGAAATAGTTGAAAAGGTAGTTGTGGACAAAATGCTGCGCACCCTGCCCAGAGAGGAACGTAAAGCTGTAGGCATGCGCGCCCCCACCTCATTGCGCGAGGCCATCGACGCACTGGAATGTGCGATATCCACCCTGTCGCTACCGGTGGAAAGGCAAAGGTTTCCAGACCGGAACCCACTCCCCTATGCTATGGCTCCAAGACGGGAGAGACCTCCGCCTCCGGTAAGCGTTAGACCTCCTACAGACGAGCCCATGCCCACCGAACCGGAACTTCCGAAACCCTTTTTCGGCCCGCGGTTTCTGGGCCGGGCCCACTAACAAACCCGCCCCGACCCGTTGGGTCCGCGTTGGCGGAGCCCCCATCCCTGCCCTTCTTGATACAGGCAGCGCCGTGACCCTCGCTCGCCCCTCGATTGTTCCACGGGATGCAAAACCGTGTGGCCCCCTCCCGATCACCTGTGTACATGGTGATCGACAGGAGGTTCCAGCGGCTAGCATCACGGTAGAGGATTGTGGGGGTAGACACACCATAACCGCCGGTATAGTCCCAAACCTCCCTGTACCTCTTCTGCTGGGAAGGGACCAGCCAGGACTAAGTGAAAAGCCTCGAAAAGATAAAAAGAAAAAGGGGAAAAGAAACCCCACGGAGCGTCGACAGCGACAGAAGAAGGCCCCGCTCCCATGTCACTCTTGGATGGCCCAGACACAAGCAGAAAGCGCGGATGCCGAGGCAGAAGGTGAGCACCTCTCTTACCCTCACACACATCTCTCATTGTCTCAGCAGGTGGCGCGTGACGACAACTTTTCGAGGCTGCAGAAAGAAGACAGCCAATTGAAGCACTGCTGGTCCCAGGTATACGAGGAAAAAGGGGAAGACGAAAATGAAATACACGCACGCCCGCTGGAGTATTTCCTGGTAAAAGGGGGCCTGCTATACTATCACACAAAGAGAAGAGGTGAGCCGCGCGACCTCCTGGTAGTACCCCAGGGAAAGGTCGACACCGTAATGCACCTAGCACATTCACATCCCCTCGGGGGGCACCTCGGGGCGCAAAACACAATAGATAAAATCCGCGATCGCTTCCATTGGCCCGGGTTAGACGCCAAAGTAAAAAACTTTTGTCGAAGATGCCCTGAATGCCAGAGAACGGCACCAAAGAAACCGGCACCCGCCCCCTTACCCATAATAGGAGTGCCGTTTAAGCGTATTGGGATGGATCTTGTCGGTCCGCTCCCGAAATCAGCACGCGATACTCCTGGTACTCCTTTTCAGCAGGGTCGGATTACCAAAGGAGCTGCTCACCGACCAAGGTACACCATTTGTTTCTAAACTAATGTGTGATCTGTGTCGACTGTTGCAGGTGAAGCGGCTCCTCACGTCGGTATACCATCCACAAATAGATGGACTGGTGGAGCGATTCAATCAAACACTTAAGAGGATGCTGAGGCGAGTGGCGGATGAGAGTGGACGGAACTGGGACCAACTACTCCCCTATGTGCTTTTTGCGGTCAGGGAAACACCACAAGCATCCACTGGGTTCACCCCGTTCGAACTCCTATTCGGGAGGAGACCACGGGGACTGCTCGATGTGGCAAAGGAGGCATGGGAGGAACAGCCCTCCCCGTTTCGCTCCGTAATCAAATATGTACAAGATATTCAGGAGAAAATCCAACGCATGCTGCCCATAGTACGCCAGCATATGGAAAAAGCCCAGCTGGAACAGAGGAGATCCTATAACAGGCCGGCACAGAGACGCGAGTTCGCACCCGGTGATCGAGTCCTCCTCCTGATACCCAGCGCTACCTGCAAATTCTTGGCCCACTGGCAGGGTCTCTTCACAGTTGTAGAAAAAGTCGAGCCGGTGAACTACAGACTACAACAACCGGGTAAGCGAAAACCTACAGAAATATATCATGTTAATTTGATTTTAAAAAATGGATAGAACCGGTACCGCGTGTCTCAGCTCTGGCCATCGCTCCTTCTGATAAACAGGCACGGGAACTAGTGCGGCGAGGAGAGGAACTAACGCCAACACAGGTACAGGAGTTAAATGAAGTAATCGACCAACACCAGGATGTCTTTTCCCTGGAGCCGGGTCTCACACACATAACGCAGCATGACATCAAAACTGCCCCAGGCACGGTAATACGCCAGCGGACCTACAGAGTTCCGGAAGCCCGCCAACAGGCGATCGAATCTGAGGTGGACAAGATGTTGCGAGCAGGCATAATAGAGGAGTCGGTGAGTCCATGGTCCAGCCCGATCGTGGTAGTGCCCAAGCCCGACGGGTCCTTACGTCTTTGTAATGACTTCCGGAGACTAAATCAAGTTTCAGAGTTCGACGCATACCCTCTACCACGGGTGGATGAGCTCATCGAGAGGCTTGGAAAAGCTCGTTTCGTATCAACCCTCGACTTGACGAAAGGATACTGGCAAGTAGCCCTGACACCAGCGGCCAGAGAAAAAACAGCGTTCAGCATGGAAAAGGGTCACTGGCAATACAGAGTGCTTCCATTCGGCTTACACGGAGCCCCAGCCACATTCCAGCGTTTAATGGACATAGTGCTCTGGAAACACGGCTCCTATGCGGCAGCATACTTGGATGACGTCATCATCTATTCAGGCAACTGGGATGACCACATCTTCCATCTCCAACAAGTGCTCGGGGAAATTAGGAAGGCCGGTCTAACAGCGAACCCGAACAAGTGCCACCTCGGCTTAACGGAAGCACAGTACAGTGACACCATCAGCTCTCAGGACCTCGTCCAATGCAGTACCCCTGCATTGGACGAGGTCCTGAGAGCTGATGGTGTCACTGATGGTGTTTATGATCTTAAGGTTAGGTGGGGTGGATGTCTGATCAAATCTGTTAAAAAAAAAGATCATTGGCCCTACTGTAGTCTTCCTCCATCACCTGGTCAGTTCTTCTTCCGCTCCCAGTTATCGTTCTGATTCCACTCCACACCTCTCTCATGTTGTTCTGAGCCAGTCTGCTTTCCAGTTTCCTTCTGTAACATTCCTTTCCATCCTTGATTTTTTCCTTCACTTTAGCCTGTGCTCTTTTCATCTCCTCCCTGTCACCGTTCCCGAAAGCAGACTTTTTTTCTGTTGAGTGAGACTTTGATGTCTTTGGTCACCTAAGGTTTGTTGTTTGGGAAACACTTCACTGTCTCAGTGGGGATTACACTGTCCACGCAGAAATTAACATAGTCTGTGATGCAGGTAGTAAGTCCATTAACATCCTTCAGATGCGGATTACAGAGAACATCCCAGTCTGTCACCTCAAAACAGTCCTGTAGAGTCTCCATAGCATCTTGTGACCACCTACGTACTTCTCTTGTGGTCACTAGTTGCCACACAACTGCAGGTATGTAGGTAGGTTGTGATCTGATTTACCTAGCGGGGGAGAGGGCTATGGAGCTGTAGGCCTCTTTGTCATTAGCATACAATAAGTCCAAGGTTTTATTTTCTCTTGTATTGCAGTTCACAAACTGTTTCAATGTGGGTAGTGAAGAATCCAGTGTGACATGATTAAAGTCACCAGAGATAGCCATGAAGGCACGGGATGCAGTGTTTAAAGCCGAGTTGATGACGTCAGCAGCCCGCGCCGCATCAGCGGAGGGAGGAATGTAAACCGTGATGATAATGGCATGTGAAAACTCTCTCGGCAAATAGTATGGACGAAAACTTACCTCAAACAGTTCGACATCCGGGCTGCACACACTTTCCTTCACTGTAATGTGTCCAGCATTGCACCACTTGTTGTTGATATAGATCGCAACACACCCTCCCTTCATCTTGCCGCTCGCGATGTTGTTCCTGTCCACCCGCAAAAACTGAAATCCAGGTAAGTTCGTCCATCTTATTAGCCAGTGATCTTACGTTTCCCATAATGATAGGCAGAAGATATGGTCTCAATCTTCTCTTCCATAGTCGAAACATTTTCCCCGCTCTGCATCCTCCATATTTTCATCTTAGTTCTTTTGGAATTTCAGGAGATTGTCCATGCGTTCTGCTATGCTGGAGACTCAATAGCTGATCCCTAGTGTAAACAATAATGGCTTGTCGTGTCTCCTCCATGACGATACTCTGGCACGATAAAAATGATGCCACAGCACAAAAAATCTGCAGTGTTACATCTAGTGTATGATTACAAACGGAATTGTATCAACAAGTGCAAAAAAGTGACTTAAAAGCAGTAAAAACACTCAAATAAAAATGCATACTTTAATTAATATATATATATATATATATATATATTTTTTTTTTTTTTTTGAATATATTTTTCTAGATAAGATGACGGATTAAAAAAAAAGAATAAACATCAGATACCATGATCCTATACCAATATCCACCTTCAGTGAGTGTGATTAAATAACCTGATTGTTCAGAGATGTTTACAGACAACTTGAGTATGCATGAGGCACCTATTTCCTTAGTCATGACAACCAAACCACAGTGTTGCTGTGATAGGTGATAAGTTTACACTTTATTTTCACGTTCACACATCAAATAAACTAGTCATGGCACACTGCAATACTTAAATACAATAAACAGAAAGTTGTTCATTTTCCAACTCTATGGATAAACTGAAAGATTTTGTACTGGCTTAACACACATTTACATTACCAGGGAAACTACAGAAAATAGTCATTGTTGCCTCCCATCCCTTTCTTTCTTTCTTTCTTTCTTTCTTTCTGTAACTCATATACAGGAAGTAAGGTTTTAGTGTTAACTATAGAACTTCCTCTGTTTCAAAGAAACATTATTCGTAGTGTAAAAAGACATCTTGCTCTTGTAGTTTTTCATCACTCATGACCAAGATTTCAAGCACAGAGCAAGAACTTTTCTCTGGATAAAATGAGAATACAGGTCTTTGGAATCCTGTGGATTTTCACACAAGCTTCTATGGGTAGGTTATATATTTTTAAAAGGCATGATACATTCATTTGTTCATGCTTAAAGTTTATGCTTAATTTAAAAAAAAAAAAAGTAATTTAACCAAGAAGCATTAAATGAACTTTTCCTGCACTTTAAAAAGTTTCTGAATAATAAGTAAATGTATTAGTTAAATGTTTATTAGTTGGAAGAAAAAACATATAACCTAATAAAAACAGGACTTCTACTGGCACTATTGGTCTACATCTTTTAAAAACTAAACTACATAACATAAGTTGACGTGTAGAATTAGCCTAATGTATGCTTTTCTTTCCATCATCACTGTTAACTTGGAGCTTTAAAGGAGTCAAAAGCAAGTGGATCTTTTACAGTGGAATATATTATCACAATATCACAAAACTTAAAGACAATATGGGATTACAATATGCTTCTACAGTAGATAATATATATCACAATACTTAAGCTTTTATAAGCATTTATTTAAGCAAATAGTGCTTACACCCCTGTGCTGTCATCTGTTTTTTCCTTCTTTCAAAATTAGCAAATAAGTACATAATCAAAATAAGAAAACACACACACACACACACACACACACACACACACACACACACACACACACACACACACACACACACACACACAGATTAGTTTTTGTTGATTTTTGTAATCTGCACTTATTTCCACTTTGCTTTCTTTACTGTAACACAGTACTTCATCTCCTTTATTATTATTATTATTATTATTATTATTATTATTATTATTAATAATAATAGTAATAATAATAATAATAAATAATAATAATAATATCTGTTGTGTAATAATATTACGAAAGTTTATGATATTTCTTCTTTTGCAGGTTTGCTGTTTCAGGATACTGTTGTCTGTAGATTTACTGAGAGTAATCAGTGTTATGTAGCTCTCGGACAACAACTGCACTTGCAAATGCCCCTAGAGGATGGGTTTGACCTAAAGATCATAAACAAGACATTTGCCGACCATATCATTTTAAAATGTAGAAAAAAAACCCACCAACCAAGTAACCCACCAACACCAAATATCACAAGATGGGAGTTTGTTAATGATAATAAAACTATAATACTAACCAGAGCACAGAGGAGTGACTCTGGAACATACACGTTAGAGACCTACAGAACAAATGGGATGAGTGAAGGCATTTATACTCTCCAGCTGAACATTGAAGGTAGGACCACACAACCTCTAATCACATTAGACAGTACACTACGACATTTACAAGTTAGTTCATTAATATATAAAAGGTTCTATACACTATAGCCACTCTGATTTTTCTTATATTTGATCTTTTTATTTTTAAACACAAAAATAGACTTCATCCAATAAAATACAATGACCTAACTAATGAACATAATAAACATAAAATTGATTCATATTGTTATAAAATCTGACTATAAAAAAGCTATTAAAGGAAAGTCTTTTACAAAAATGTTTGTTGGAAAAGAATTGATTTATTATTAAATCAAGAAAAAATAGAATAGAAAAGTTTTTTGAAATATTAATTACAGTTAATTATAATATTAATAGCAGTACAATATTAATAGAAATATTAATTATAATAATGTAGGGATGAGCAGACCCCCAAAGAGAGCAAACAATCGGTCACATTCCAGAATTCTCTCCCAGCCTCCACGGCGCCATCTTGCTAAGCTTATAGGTCCTCTGAGACAATGCAGTCTCTTTGATATCAGGAAGCGGGAAACTTAACCAAACCTGGGAAAGAGAACCCTGCCACACCTGCAGCTACAGTATAAAAGTTCAGTTAACCTTGAACTCCAGCGGTGTAAATTGGCAATATTTTAAACATACATAAGGAGACAGTCTTATGCCTCTGAGTTGGGGAAAAACCCTCCCTAACTCTGACCACTTGCACTCTCAATGACCCCAGGACACAGGATGTCTCCACATGCCTTTCAATGAACAAAGAGGCACATGGCAGAGACACTATTCCAGACACTCATTAAAGCGTGCCAGTGGGGCAAACTTGTATCTGTATATATTTACTCAGCATGTTTAATGTCTGTATGTACGTCTGCTTATTCTGCATACCTTAGAATGTGTAACCAGCATTTATAAACCCTTTTTAACTAAATAAGGGCATAAATGAGTGTGTGAGATATGGGATGTGTGGTATCAACCGAAAGCTTGTCTTATCCAATGTTATCCAAATGTAAAAGTACTGTTACTTCAGTGCAATTTTACTGAAGTACAAGTAAAGTTACCATTATAAAAATCTACTCAAGTAAAAGTAAAAAGTAGCTCATAAAAAATGTACTCAGAGTAAAAGTTACAGAGTTCCTTCTTTTTTTTTTTTAACAGCTTGGGGGGGGGGGGGGGGGGGGGGGGGGGGGTTGGGGTTGAGGCATTTTAGCGTAGTTCAAAAAAGATGAGCAGATATAAATCTCAAACTAATTGTTTTTAACTGAAGGAACACCTTTGCAACACTTTTGCAAACTAAATGGTATTTATATTTAGTAGCTAGATTACCTGCAAAAAAAAAAAAAAAAAAAAAAAAAAAAACACAAACAAGTGGAGTACCTTCCCTGACTCCCTAAACCAAAAACCGCATCTCTCTCTGGTTTATATATGGTGGCGCTGGTTGATGACGTCACTCTCAGGGCGGAAGCGACCGTGCGGAAGGTCAGGTAGATGCTGATGTGGGGACAGTCAGAAAACCTGGAGTGTTATAATATTTTGTAATATTTTTATTATTTTTCATTTTCATTCATTTCTTTTACTCAATAGTGAATATGTTTTAAAATGTAGCGAATTACAATACTTCAAACAAAACATACTTAAGTAAAAGTAAAATTACAGATTTTAAAAACTACTTTAAAAAGCAGACGTACACAAAAAAAACTACTCAATTACTGTAACATGAGTAAATTTAATTAGTTCCTTTCCACCTCTGAAAGTGAATCTATAAAAGGTATTAAAATTTTTAACCGGATGGGTCCCACGTGACAGACAAAAAACCTGCCCTAATGTATGCGCAAAAGGGGGAACTACGTGA
>JAAGKR010005202.1:0-10727 GCA_011419295.1 Clarias macrocephalus | reverse complement strand
TAGCGTAGTTCAAAAAAGATGAGCAGATATAAATCTCAAACTAATTGTTTTTAACTGAAGGAACACCTTTGCATAATAAAGCTGTTGTCTTTCTTGTGCTTGAAAATCAAAGTGGTCACTTAAATATGGCGTTACGTCCCAGTCTAGTGTCGGGCCGTACAGCAAAAGAATAGTTCAGGGTTCTATTTTAAACTGTATGAAAATGGTGGTATATGGCAGAAAGAACTAGATCCAGTCATTAACTGATGAAATAATGAGGTTTGTATTGCTTTACAAAACAAACACACACACACACACACACACACACACAACAGGAGGAGGATCAGATTCATGGTGGACCCAGGCCAAAATAATAAACTAAATGGTATTTATATTTAGTAGCTAGATTACCTGCAACAAAAAAACAAAAAACAAAACAAAAAAAAAAACAAACACAAACAAGTGGAGTACCTTCCCTGACTCCCTAAACCAAAAAACGCATCTCTCTCTGGTTTATATATGGTGGCGCTGGTTGATGACGTCACTCTCAGTGCGGAAGCGACCGTGTGGAAGGTCAGGTAGATGCTGATGTGGGGACAGTCAGAAAACCTGGAGTGTTATAATATTTTGTAATATTTTTATTATTTTTCATTTTCATTCATTTCTTTTACTCAATAGTGAATATGTTTTAAAATGTAGCGAATTTCAATACTTCAAACAAAACATACTTAAGTAAAAGTAAAATTACAGATTTTAAAAACTACTTTAAAAAGCAGACGTATGCAAAAAAAACTACTCAATTACTGTAACATGAGTAAATTTAATTAGTTCCTTTCCACCTCTGAAATTGAATCTATAAAAGGTATTAAAATTTTTAACCGGATGGGTCCCACGTGACAGACAAAAAACCTGCCCTAATGTATGCGCAAAAGGGGGAACTACGTGATGTGGGCCTAAGCCTGCAACCACATCCAATTGGACCAAACACCTGTGGGACGGACTGACGACAAAGGGTTAAAACTCCAGGGTCCGAGGACATCAGCACGCCATCCAGCGGCTGACCCAAGGCTCTGCTCTTGTGACTTTCTCAGGTCTAGTGAATAGTACTAGAAAACTTCAATAACTTTCATTCTTTGAACTGTTATGTGTGTGTGTGTGTGTGTGTGTGTGTGTGTGTGTGTGTGTGTGTGTGTGTATAATAGTGTCTAATAGTGTGTCTAATTATCATTAGTGGCCATGTGATAAGCAGAATTGGTAAGATACACTAAATCATGCTAAACACTGGACGGGTAGCCGATAAAGTATATGATATGAATATTAACCCAGTTTAATAAAATTACCCGAATCCTTAAAGATTCGATTTACCTCTGATCCAGAGCTCAAATCCTACAACAATTAATTAATTATATATTTTTAAATAACTATCCCTTTTATGAATCCACAATATTGTTTTAGTTACGAAAACCAATCAACATGTAGCATTTATGCTCTTTCATCTATGCACTGGGATTTTTGGTTGTTTTCTATTTATATTTTATTTAAAGATTTGAGAAATTGTTTTCAAAACATTATGTTAGCATTATAATCTTAGCATTATTAATGTTTCTATGTTTCCAATTTGTTGTTGCATTCTTGGTTAAATAATGTGTTTAGTGTTTTGTGCCTCTGTAGTAATTCATCCTGAGGTGTTTATCTCTAATCCACAGCTCAGGTGTCCTCAGTGAAAGTGTCTTACAGCTGTTTATCTCCTGGAGCCATGAAAGTGTCCTGTTCTGCTGATGGAGACAACCTCCACTTCAACTGGACTTCTGATTTAAACACACTCCCTCATCTGGAGAACAGGACCAGCACTCTCACACTGGATAAAGACCATCATGGAAAAGTCACCTGCTATGTCGAAAATCATGTCAGCTGTGACCACATTACCACTGAACTCCACCCATGTCCTGGTGAGTCTGTCTTTTTTTTTTATTTATAATTTTTGCCTTGACAAGCTACAACAATGCAGTAAATTGTGAACACAGAACACAAAAATAATCAAATCCATTCTTAACTATTAAAATGAGAATGAATGAATAAATGAATGAACGAATGAAAAAGAAAGTTATGTTTCTAAACAAATAAAAGGTAGCTAGAGGTAGAAATGGTAGCTCTGCCAGTTTCTCAATGCCAGCTATATATTCATAATTAATCTTAACTAAAAATGTACTGAAGAAGAATCATGCTTGTGCGGTTAATATTGTTGTTTGTACCTGCCCATGACAATTTCCAATTAATTGAGTTGATTCTATTTCCCAAATAACAAACGCTTATTCTTTATCTAGCAAAATATATAATACCAACATGTCAGGGAACAAAAATAGTCTAAAAGCTTTGCACATCTAGACATTGTGATATTTGCCCACTATTCTTTGCAGAGCTACTTACTGAGTTAAATTTGATGGTGACCACTTCAAGTCATGCCACAGATTTTGACTAGGCAATGAAATGACATTCACCTTTTTTTCCCTTCAAAGACTGTGTGTTCAGTTTTGTCATGTGTTTTGGGTCATTGTCATATTGGCAGCTAAACCTTAGTCCTATTGACAACTTTCTGGCAGAGGGCAGCAAATTTTCCTTTAGAATGAGACGGTATTTTGCCCCATCCATTTTCCTTCTATTTGCATTTTCCTAAAAAGTGCTTCAGTCCCTGCTACAAAGAAATAAAATACATTAACACAGCTGGATAAAACAAAACTGTCTCTGTCTTAATTTTAGGCTACAAAGCAGCAAATTTGATATTTTAAGGAGCGGTGATTCTTTTTTATACCAACTGTACATGAATGAATCATAAATACATCATCCAGCATATCTCTTTAAGTATAAGTAACTATAAGTATATTCTCATGTGAATTTGTGGCAAATTAACAAAACAAAGACTCTCTCTAAGGTTTCATGGTGTTTGTGTCCGTGTGGCTTTTTGAAGTCATCATCCTGCTGTTACTGCTATTCGGAACATTTATATATATTTATATATCTTCCCCAACCTCAACAGGAAACAGAAAACAACTGAGAGTAAGAGTTTAATCCTTGCTAATATGGAACATGTACACATTACCAGTTAACAATATATTTTTAAATATTAATTTTATATAACATCAAAAAGGTAAACACAGAGGAACATATGCAATAGAAATTGTAATGTATTAAGCTTCTATTTAGTTGTAAGAGCAGTGGTCACCTGAGCTTAATTTTCTCCCACAGATCAGGAACATTGTTAACCAGAAGTTGAAGCAGAAGAATCCATCCATTTCCTTCATACAGCAACCCAACAGCACTGAATCACCACATAATATATAACCATCAATAACAGATTGTCAGGAATAAACCCTGAGGGCACTTCATGCCCATGAACTGTTACTATGTATATGGACGTTGGTTGTGGACTTTATTTCCCAGAGTGCACCTACTGTATATCATGCATTGTGATGAGCACCATCTGTAGCTTGTTCAGGGGAGTCCCCTAGCCCTAGGATCACTCAGTTAATTGTCTTGCATCTGGTTCATTATCTATGTGTTGTTGCTACAGCTTTTGGTGGCATCCTTTTGTATCTATTTCTATGCAGGCTTCCTGTCTTGTTTGTTTGTGTTTATTGTTGTTAGTGAAGTCTTTACTTCTGGACATATACCTCCAATTTCTGACAAAATGCAAGGCCGAGACCAAGGCATAGCAGAAAGGTTGCCTTTAAGTATTTTTTTTTGGGGGGGGGGGGGGGAGCATGGCTTCCTGCAATGGCCACGAGGAATGGACCAGAATGAGATCGAACACCAAAGCGAGTGTTGACGGAGGGCGTACAGTAGGATGGCAACAATCGGTGATGGCTATGTGCCATTCAACAGCGAGCCAGGCTGGTGAAAATATGCCACACTGCGCAAGCCTAGGAGTGTCTCAAAGAACAGCTCACCCAGCTTGAGAGGGAGGCATATGGACTAACATCCAAAACCCAGTCCCAACATCAAATCAGTGCTATGTTTTCAAAACCTGGTAGCAAAAGGGGAATAGCAATATTCCCCTTGTCACCTCTGCAAACTTTGATGAAAGTCCTTTTAGCTTTGTTAGCCTTGACAAAAGCCCTCTTTGCTCTGTTAGCCTTGTAAAAGACCCTGTTAACCCAATTAGCAATGTAAAAGCCCCTGTTAACCATGTAAATTGCCCTGTTAATGATGTTAGCCTTGATGAATGCAATGGTAGCACTGTTAGCTTTAATGAAAGTCCTGGTAGTGCTGTTAGCTTTGATGAAGGCCCTGATAGCCCTGTGGAAGGCACTGCTACACTGTTAGCTCTATTAAAGGCCAAGTCTGCGCTGAGAACCCTGTTAGAAATAACTTACAGTATAGACTTTGGTGTGCTGTTATTGTTAGTAAAGTCTTTACTTTTGTGCATATGACTTGCCTGCAATCCTTAAAACTTGACACGGATGGATTATAAAGAAAAAACAATTACTACACATTTACTTTTTTGAAAACTAAACCAGCCTCATGATTCTTTCAGATTTCTTACTGAACCAACTGCATTTTTTTAATTTGTTTATTTTTTATTGTTTGTTTTTAATGTTAAAATGTACAGTTAAAAAACTGTAATGGTTAAATGCTAATGTTACAATTATGCTTTTAATTTCATTTGCTTTTAGTAAATAATTTAATTATACAATGTGAACTTTTTATTGTGTGATATGCTAAATTACTCCATTTGTGCTTTTAGTTTTTACCAAGACTAAAAATGTATAAAGGCTTGGAGGAGTATGTCTAGAATATGGAAAGTAAAGTATATTGTTAATATTTGAGTTGGAACAGTATATTCTTCAAATTCCTCAATAATAAAGGGCCATGTCTCATCACAACATTTTTTTGGCATGCAACCTAACACAGAGAAGTCTTGTTAATGCATGGCACTCAAGTTCACTTTCACAGGACAACATTTGAGTATAACCATGCTCCCCTATGCATGTGCCTAAATCTTCTGCTGCTCCCTCACTCTGCAGGTGTGCAAAGGGGCAGGACTCGTGATCAATCCTTGTTAGTGGATCTCGGGCTACCACCATGTTATAAAAAGAAGCCGAGGAGTGTAGCTTGGGGTCCGGAGTTCTAAAGAGCAGAGTCACGTGGAAGACACTAAAACACTATGCACCATAGGGACTATATATATATATATATATATACACACACACACACACACTAAAAAATACTGGGTTATTTTTACTACCCAACTGCTGGGTTGCCTCTGTTGGGTAATTTTTCTGGGTTATTTACAGTGAATTGGGTACTTTTGTTTAACCCAGCTTGCTGGGTTGGAGTTGGGTTAGCTAGTGACAGCTAACATCACAGACAAGACCGCCCCTCCCCCGAAGTTCACCGGCGTATTCAGAGCCTGTGTCAGCTTTGTGTCTTTTTTTTGGGCTGCTGATAAGGGTGCTTCCTCCTCACACATTTAAGAGGAAATGTAAACATTAAATACAAGGTTTGTATACACACTTTCACTCATGACTGAATTAGTTCACTGTATGTAATATTTATTACTGTTACCGTAATAATGTTACACTCAAACTTTCAGCCTGGTCTGTGCTATAGCATGCTAGTTTATCTGACAATGGCTGCTAGCTATCCAAACCAAAAAACCCCACCTGTGTATGAAAGAAACTGCAAAAATGTCTGAGCTTTTTAGCTTTCTTTGTAGAATGCTTGCAGGGTGTATGAAGATGGTGAAGTGATGAATGAAAGCTAAACTGTTAACTGTAGTGCCAGCATGACGCTAGCATTTAGCTAGGAGGTGTTACAAAACACTAATCTTCTTACAAATATGCATACTAGCCAACTCTCCAGATTTTTCCATAAACTTTTTTTACTTTCTTTAATTTCTTTATTTCTCAGGTTGGAACACCGTGGAATATCTCCAGCAGGCTGAAGTGTCAAGGCCGTACCCCTACATAATGATTTTGGGAGCTAATGAACAGCACTGCTCTCAGGCATTAGTGCTTCTCAGTAATAGTATCGTAATGATGTCACTGTTGAACTTGCTTTATATTATTTGATCTTGTGGTTTTGAAAAAGAAATATTTTTTCTATGATTTGTACATTTAATTCGGTGTTGTTTATTGCATATACGTATGGTTTGCAAAACTTTGAGTTTTTTTTTTTGTTTGTTTTGTTTTGTTTTTTTGTTTTGTAATTGACCAGTATATCAAAGTAATTTAACGGTTTAAACTGTTTTACCCATAGACATGTAAAACATAAAAATAATAATAACCTATTTGTGAGGTAGAATCAACTCAGCATTCCAGTTAATAGAATGGGTAGAGTAGAATAGTTCTGGGTAGAACACCAATTTATGTGGTAAAATTAACCCAGCATTATATTTAAATATGACCTAGCATTTGGATTGAATATTTTACCCATTTTGCTGGCTTGTTTTTAGGGTGCATATGTTAGGAACCACCACTAGAGGGCACTGTGTGTCTTGTAGTTCTTGTTGGTTGACTCAGTTCCCCAGAAGGCACCTCGGTCAGGTGATGAGAGTGCTCACCGTGGTGGCTCATTAGATTCTAACCTGGTCAGGTCATCATTTCGTATATCAATACTCCGTGTAGCTACTAATCCAACTAACCTCTAGTGTGTGTCCCTGGTTCTTGTCCTTTCTCGTCCCTAGCCTCTAGTCCTGTCTCGTCTCTACTGTAGTTCCCGTCTCTAGTCCCTTTTTATCTTTAGTTAGTTCCAGCTCCATGTCTCCCTGTATCAGCTCTTAGCCCCCCGTGGTCAGCCCTGTCTTTGCTCTGAGCCCTAGTTTTAGTTTGAGTTTGTTGTTTTGGTTCCTTTTGTTTTTGTGTTGTAAATAAAAGACTTTTTCTGTTTAAAAACCCCTCTCCCCTCTGCGTGTATGCCTGCCCTATATGCCCACTGCAACTACATCAGCCGTAACAGTGTGTGTGTGTGTGTGTGTGTGTGTGTGTGTGTGTGTGTGTGTGTATACACACACTATTGCCAAAAGTATTCACTTTTATATATCTTAATAAACAACTAGATACAGTATATATTTACTCCAAAAATCAAAAGCATTAACACAAGTTGTTTACAAATTATTAGCATTTTGTTTTAAGTGTGAATACTGCTTATTTTATTTAGTCAGCATCTCATGAGCATGTTCTTACCTGTAAGAAAAAAAACAAAATATAATAGTGTATTACTACAGTGTATAAAGCATCAGTGGTAAGAAAACAAACCAAGATGAAAATTTAATTGAATATGCGAGCTTTAAAAAGTGTGTTTTAAGAGAGTGCCAGTTATGGGGACCAGAACAGCTAAAGGCGTTAGACCCCATAGATGGGGAGTGACTGTAGAGTTGAACAGCAGAAGATGATCTAAAGATATCAGAGTGTAAATAGAAATAAATTAAGTTATGAAGAGCCTTAAAGGTGAGATGCAGAATTTTAAAAATCTATCCGGTATTTAACAGGAAGCCAGTGATCTTGCTGAAGAACAGGAGTGATATGACTTGTAAATGGATGTTCTTCTAGTGCAGTTTATTTAGAGTCTTGAACGGAAGGCCAAAGAGGATAGAATTACAGTACAGTAGTTGATACAGTATGTAATGAGGGGATAAACAGGAACAGTGGTGCTATTTTAGCGCATAACACCCAGTCATCATCTCCAGGCCTTATCATGAATATACATATACAGTGAATTATAGCGTGATAATGCTATAATTGTCACTAAATTTGCAACTGGACACACTTACCAGGTACTGTTTAATATATGAAATTATGAGATGATACTGTTTAGAGCAGTAATGCTAATGCTACTGGAGTATGTGGGTAACATGCCGAGCCGGGTGTAAATGGCATTAAAAGGGATAGAAATCTCATTTAAACCATTGAACACGCTGATGTAAACAATCAGCTTTAATATACATCCAAATATGGATTCATAAGCAAG
Organism: Clarias macrocephalus; assembly: GCA_011419295.1. Taxonomy (NCBI): domain Eukaryota; kingdom Metazoa; phylum Chordata; class Actinopteri; order Siluriformes; family Clariidae; genus Clarias; species Clarias macrocephalus. The sequence goes on along the minus strand of JAAGKR010005202.1, from coordinate 2,783 downwards.
CTAATATCACTATGCTAACTGCTAGCGCTTAGCATAGTAAAACTACCTTGAATATTAAATCTAATTTGGACACATATACCTGTGATGTAAATAAGTAGCTACATTGTTTTTGTAAAATGCATGTTGAAATATGGATTTATAAGTAAGCTTATATCACTATTTAGCTATCACTAATTCTTTACTGCTTCTGTTATGGGTAATGTTACAAATGATTAATGTATTGTATTTGTTACTTTGGTTTTTACTGGTGTTATTGTAATGCCATATAATCTATACTTCTGTATAATGTAGTGGTATTATCATCTCTAGAGATCTTATGAATGGTTAGCTATGTGCTTGCACAATCTATGTACCAGTCAAGAAAAGGGCTTTTATTTGGATTCTAGCTATTCTATTATAAAGTCATTAAATGTGCATTTATACTACTTGTATGTATTTTGTGTGTTTTCCTTTTCACAATGTGCTGTATGTAAATCATCAACTGGGCATTGTTAAGAGAAAGAGGAGAAACACCTGACCAAACAAAACAGATGAGCCGCAGGCTTCTATTGTCACGTTTAAGGGTTCGAGGCATAAACGCAGAGTTCCAAGATGTTTCAAAGGAATGATGGTTATTTAAACAAAAACAGGAAATTAAACAAACAAATATACTTTAAGTAAAGGAAACCAAAACACGAATAAAGACACGGAATACACGAACTAAACTCACTGACATATACCAAGTTTAAATCAACAGATGCAAGACACAAAACAGCATTGAAACAAGCTATTTATAATAAATCTAATGAGCAACTCGGTTCAGGTGAGCGCCCACGTCACCTGACCGAGGTGCATAGTGGGAACTGAAGTCAAACCAAAACAGAACTACAAACACAAGTCTTTGGGTGCTTTGGCGCCCTCTAGGGGTTACCCCTGACATCTATCAAAGCAACCTAGTCTCCAATAACACCTCAGCAGAGCCACATGTTGTTCACCTCCATGCCATGCTGCAATGATGATGAAGGAGCCCTGACCAAGTATTGAGTGCATAATTGAACGGAATATTTCTGAATTTCTGTTTTGTAAAACCTTTTTAGTTTCTTTTTAGGAAATATCCTGATATTTTATTTAATTTTCATAAACTGCAAGCTGTAGTCATTGAAATTAAAACTAAGAAACTTTACTTTTTAAATTAAATTCAGAATGTAATTTAACATTTTCATAATATTCATTTTTTATTACACTGTAATATGAAATTGTGGCTCAATGTTTGAGATATTTGTTTTAATATGCAAAATTTTGCCTGTTCATTTTCAGGGTGAAATTACTCTTATGATGAACCCATACAGTGGACTGCACTTTGCACTAACAAGAGATCTTCCACAAACTGGATAATTAATCATTTGGAGTCAGCATTCCCGCTGGCAAGTACACTTGCATTTTTTTCTGGTACAGTAACTGTGAAAAGAAGTAAAAATGCTCCATCATTTTTGATCGTACACATAAGTGTAGTACATCATTTGAATCTGTAAAACGTCTACCTTTATGGACAATATCAACTATATTACACAATCAAAATATCCATAAAACATGGTGCTTCTGTAAAATAAAGAAAATAAACATGGTGCGCTTTCAGCCGTCTCAGTCTCAGCAAAAATATTTTTAAAACGTGTCATTAAAATGAACTAAAACTCTGTGAATACTGCACACGCAGACATGAAAATATAAATCTATAGAAAGCATAAAGGGTCTACTTATAAATGATGCAAATCTCATTGAAAACAAACATTCTTGTCAGGGGATATCACCAGAGGGCGCCAAAGCGCCCACAGACTCCATTTTGTGTTTTGTTTTCATTTGTAGTTTTGGTGGACTCAATTCCCCAGAATGCACCTCAGTCAGGTGATGTGGCGCTCACCTGAATTGAGGTTGCTAATTAGTTTGGTTATAAATGTTCCTGAGTTCTGTGAAGTCTTGTTTTGCATCTGTTCGTGTTGGATTACTGTTTGTTCTGGGTTACGGTTTGTTGTTGTTCTGGTTCTGTCTTTGTCTAGTTCTGTGTTCTTCTAGTTCTGTGTGATTTCCTAGTTCTCTGTGTTCTCCCTGGCTCCGTGTTCTTCCTAGCTCCGTCTGTCTCCTAGTCTGTCTGTCTGTCTCCTAGCCTGTCTGTATCTCAGTCTGTTTGTAATGTCTAGTCTGTCATGTTTAGTTTACTCCTGGTTTAGTTTGTCATGTTTATAGTTTGTAAGTCCTGTGTTTAAAGTTCATGTTCTGTTCCTTTTGTTCCCATTGTTTCTTGTCTCATTAAAACCCTTTTGATCACCTTCACCTCTGCTATCATGCCACTCCTTCGTCCCGCAAGCAGTAACCGTTACAGAATGCTAGACCACAAGGGCATAGCAGAGGGGGCCCCCCGGGAGAAATCTTTTGGGGGGGGCTGGGACCGTAACGCTGGGGCAAGCAGGCGGAGGGTAGTCAGCTTGCCCTACAGCTGAACTATGAAAGATCCCACTTCCAGAGCCTCACGGGGGGGCTCCAAGCGCCTTCCAGAGCCTCACGGGGGGGCTCCAAGCGCCTTCCAGAGCCTCACGGGGGGGCTCCAAGCGCCTTCCAGAGCCTCACGGGGAGGCTCCCACGCCTTCCAGAGCCTCACGGGGGGGCTCCCACCCCTTCGTCTCCGAGCCTCACGGGGAGGCTCCCACCCCTTCGTCTCCGAGCCTCACGGGGAGGCTCCCACCCCTTCGTCTCCGAGCCTCACGGGGAGGCTCCCACCCCTTCGTCTCCGAGCCTCACGGGGAGGCTCC
>JAAGKR010005201.1:0-53282 GCA_011419295.1 Clarias macrocephalus | reverse complement strand
TATATATATATATATATATATATATATATATATAAAGTAATAATTGTGTACAAGGGGCATTCCACTCAAACCAAGATTTTTGATTGTGCAAAATAACAGATCACAGTCACAGTACCAGTCAAAAGTTTGGACAAACCTTTTAATTCAGTGTACATTCAAGAACAATAATGGAGATAAAAAACTGTAAAAAATAACACATACATGAAGGTCAGCCTTCCTGGAGCAGTATTGTGTCAAGTGCATTTGACTTTCACAGGAAAACAAGACCAAAACTTAGCTCTGCTGCAGAGGAGAAATTCATTTACCAGCATTACCAGCCTCAGAAATCACCAATTAACTAATAGCACCTCAGATTAGAACATTTATGAAGTTTTTACAGAGTGTAAGTAGTTGACACACCTCAATATCAACTGTTCACTGTATGAGATTATTGTATATTCTGGATGCCTTCAGCATTGTTTTACAAAGTAGGGGAAAAAAATCAAGAAAGACCATGGAATTAGAAGGTGTCTAAACTTTTGACAGGTAGTGTTTTTCTCTATATAATCCTCTGCTATTTGCATTAGCAGATTAGAGAGGGCAGTGATGTTTCCTGGCAAATTGAGAGTGGATCAATTTGGCAAAGCAGGACACAAGTGGCCCTCTTGAAACAAAGCTTGAGTGATCTCGCAAAACACTATCACACAAGAACAAAAGCAATTTAAACAGCCACAAGTGATATTTTTACTAGCTACAATTACATGCCGAACATTCCCACAATCCAACTAGAAAATTCTTGATTAGGCACTCCAACTAAACTGATCCGATAAGATGTTCAAGGCATTTAATCAGACCATAACTAAGGCATTTAATCTGCCATAAATATAACAGAAGTTGTTGTTTTTTCCCCTAAATTAAATTAAATTAATAGATGGATTCACATCATGTCATGGGAACAGTATTTGTGTTCTGCTGTTCATTCTAATTAAGCAGCAATCTCACAAATACATACAGTACTGCTTCTACAATTTTTAAACAGAAGAAGAGTAACACAGGATCTTTACAGCTCCTAAGGAACACTAAACTTCTTATTGCTCTTCCTCCGCCCTTTCAGAAACTCATCATGTTACATAATGTTAAACCTGTGTGGGAGCAAATATGAAAAGAAAGAATGTATTTATTACAACGAGAGGGAAACAATCTGATCAAGTGTGTGCGTGGCTAATATTTACCCAAAGAATAGTTTTAGACCACCTATATCTTATTCTGGTTGAAAATCCCTGCCAGTTGTGCATGTCTTCCAGTTGTGGTGATTTATTCTGATTGGGGTATTACTCCCATTATTAGTGGAATATTAGGGTCCATATGCATCACTTCATTCACTGCCCTTCTTACCCTGATGCGTCCATCGCTCTGGAATTGGGTCAGTCTGAACTCATCACACCACATGATCTTTTTCCATTGCTCCAAAGTCCAATCTTCATGCTCCATAGCAAATTGAAGCCTTTTTCCTGATTAGTCTCACGACTCATAAGTGCTTTTCTTCTAGCCACACATCTGTGGAGTCCACATCATGTGAGTTCTTATGACATTGTGTGTGTGGAAATGCTGTCACAGTATGTTCACTATTAAATATAGCTGTACTTTATACAGTCATGTACAGTATGCTCCAGTATCATAGAGTCTGATCACAATAAAGTGATCTTCATTCATGTTTTTTTATTTTTTTATTTGACGATCCCAGGCTTTAATAAAGTGTATGAAAGCTGCTAATCTAATTCCTTCAATATTCCTACAAATTTTCTTAGTTGTTTTCTTTGCTTGATGTAGGCCAACAATTTGGCTTTTCGCAAATTTTTAGCAAGGAAGTATAATATAGGAACTATGGGATTATTTTTCCTTTCTCATCTGAGCTACCTTGATCCATCTATATCTAGGGGATATGTTTTATGAAGAGCAAAGCATCAGACACACATAGCCTTACCATCTCCTGCTCTCTGCTTAATGTCAGACATCCAGGCAGTGGGTTTGAAGAAGGGGATGTTCTTCAATCCTGATCCATATTTGAAGATTGCGATCCATCCTGGAAAGCACAGCATCTTCCCTGCTCTCCCCCACCATGGTCAAGAGAAGAGATCTGGTATCATCTGTAACACCATCAACCCTGTCTGGAAGAGAGAGGTTAGCCCTCATCTCATTTCTTACTCCATTATAACCACCTGCATCACGCAATATACTGTGCACACACACATTACGGGAGGCTGTAACAGCACTCTGGGGTATATAATGGCACAACAATGTACAGTCTGAACAATTTGTCAAGGTACTTGGATTTCCACCAGTGTTTGATGTGCCTTTTATGTCAGTACATTTGTTTTGTAGTGCACTGAGTCCTGACATCAGACTGTTTCATTTCTGGTTTGTTGTCTTTGATTGTGCTTTGCTTTCAGCTTTTCAAACTAAAGTGCTGCTTTCAACAGTTCAACTATTTTGTCAGTCTGATTTATGTCTCAGTGTATTCTAACACAGGAAGCAAAGAATGGAAGTGCTCTGATGTTTTTTATTATTATTATTATTTTTAATAAGAGCTCCAGCTTTTGACCTGAACTTTAACCACAATTTGTAAATTATGACATTTAAAATGTAAAATTAGTAGTCGTGTTCTTGTTAAGGCTCACTCAGAGACTCACAGACACATTAACCATAAAACTCTCTTACTGTAACGCGAAACAAGGGCGCTGTTTAAAAGCAGTCTACAAACATTTCACTCACCTTGCAATCTGTTCCCATAGGACGACATGTAAAATGGAACTACCCAAGTGTAAAAAGCAGCCTGAGGGGAGTCTAACATAATAGAGTCACAGCAGCATATAACTAAAGTAAGCCTCCTGTCATTTTCCTGTCATCAGGGCAATTTTGAGAAAACATATCTATGAGGTTAACATGGTACAGTAGTTACTGATCTACTGTATGCATATCTATATCTCTATTCCAGATGTTTCCCAGCTGTGAGAATGTAGATTCTATCCATTAGAACACGCTAATATGTTATCGTGATTGTGAAAAACGAGAGGCAGAGTTGAGAGCATTCGAAACCTACTGTAGACCCGTATTTACTGTACTAAGCGTCTCAGAGTAGGAAATCGCTCCTACATAAGTGGCCAGAAATTCTCAGAATGACGCCATTTGGTGCCAGTTTAAGGAGTAGAAGTAAGAGCTATTTAATAAGATTCTTATAAAAGGAAATCACTGCTATCTGGAACAACGTTTTGGAGTGCTCTGGGGTTGTCGTAACCAGTACGGAAATGGCATTCAGATAGGCGCATGGAGGAGAGAAGTTTTAGTAAAACTGAGCGACATGGAGCTTATAAAAGAAACATTGGGACTTTTTTTTTTTTTTTCAACATTTTCAACAGCTTTCAAATAGTGACAAAGCCAACAGTGCAGACAGAAATAATAAATGAAACCGCAGATCATGTGCAAATTTTTACATATCCATCAGGCAGCATGAAATCAATGAAAAAACAGGCTACATTCATGGAGTCGTGGGTATAATCTGTGGCACACATTAAAATAATTTATTTATATAAATAAACAACTGTTTTTTTTTTTTTTTTAGATTATCCTTCATGAATAACGTTTATGTCCTACTCTGAGGTAGGAAGATTTTCAGTCCTAAATGAACTTTTAGCCTTATTCCTGCGAGTGATTCTGAGATGTTTAGTAAATACGGGCCCTGATCTTATGCAAAAATCAGAAAAAACTCGGGTATAAGTAAGTAGGATCTAAGAAACTACTATACAATAATTGGGGTACTGGGGTAGAGACTGGGGTAGAGACTTATATACATGTGTCTATAAGTGAGTGAGTTTTTCCTGGGTTCCCCGGATGCGATCAGCTACATCACATGCAATGAAAACAATTATATTTGCTGAAACTGGAAAGTAACGGTTCAGAGTTTGCTTTTCTCTGCTCATTAAATGGCCAGGACTCATACATGGATATGTGCATGTGCCACACTCCTGTGCGAATACTGCAATGCCATTCTCTTCTTACATACTTTTCTGTTAGTCCTACTTTAGTAATTCACAGTGCATTCTTGAAAACCTATTTATAATGAAATAACTGAACAATAACCCAAAAGATTAAAGAACTAACTCTAAAAATATTTTTTGTCCGGCAGCTAGAAAGTTTTAAGCATCCATGAAATACACAACTTACAGCATTAGGCAGTAAGAGCTCCATGAGTATGAAATATGGCTTCATCTCAGACTCAGTGCATGGTCGATCATGCACAAATCCCCCCCAGCGTGGCATGTGATCTCGAGCCTGATGCTTTTCTCAGAGATAATGGAACCATTATGAGCCCTAGGAACCCTGGTGACTTGAGCCTAACCTGATGTGCACGGCCACTGGGGATTTACTCACAGTACTTTTCTGGTTAAGGCTGATACTGTGTATTGTTTCACACTGTCCAGAGCTAAAGCCCAAATTGAAGTGATATTCGATTTTAGCCCTTACATATAATACCCATCAATAGCTCAGCTAGGAAACTGTTAGAATTGAGCAGTGAATTATATCATGAGGTCATGATGATGGTATAAGAATGTCATAGGGAAAATCATTACAGAACGGATAGGCAATCGAATTCATGGTTTGTAATTTTAAAATCAATAATAAGCAACTGGGCCAGTGCTGTATTGCCCAAAAATAAGAAATCACTAAGAAGACAGAAGACCTCACAGGGTGCCACTACTGTCAGCTAAAAAGGAAACTTAAGGCTACAATTCGCATGGGTGTGCACCAAAATTGGACAAGAGAAGATTGGAGAAATCTTGCCTGGTCTGATGCGTCTCAATTTCTGCTAGGGTCAGAATTTTGCAGAAAACAACATGAAAGCTGGGATCTATCCAACCTTGTAACAACGATTCAGGCTGGTGATGGTCATTTTTCTTGGCATAATTTTACACCCCTTCATATCAAATAAGCATCAATAGCTAAAATCATCTCAAAATAGTTTCTTGAACTTCGCAACGAGTTCACTGTACTCAAATGGCCTCCACACTCACCAGATCTCAATTTGATAGAGCACCTTTGGGATCAGTGTTGTGCATGAAGACGCCACAAGAGCGCTGCTGATTGAATGCGTTTGGTGAAGGGTGAACTGAACGGTTTAGCTTTCAACTAAATAATTTGAATGTGAGCATCTGTAAAATGCAAGGTGAGGAACATGAGCAGAAAAGACATTGTTCATTCTAATATTGCTAATACAGACATCACCCACTCTGGTAGCAGCTCCCTGATGCCTGCAAATCATACACAAGATCCTGGAAATCGATGCTTTGAGAGTGAGCCAGCGTGCAAGAGAGAGAGAAAGAGAATACTGATTCATCTTATGCTATGTGAGCGGTGCTTCTTAGTGGGTGGGCCGTTACATTTAACCTCTCTGTCTCTCTCCATCAGTAAAGTTGAGTCTCATGCAGCATTGTGGCTGAAAAAAGCAAAACTAGAAAACACACTTTAACCCAAAAATCCAGTAAAACTGCCTGTAATAGCAGTGACAATGGTGGCAGTTCTTTTAACAAATCATGGTGGGTTTAACGGATGTTAACAGTCTCATTTGTTTATTACTTTACTGTAAAGGTATATACAGTAAATAACCCCATGAGTTGCAGTAGGTGGGATATCTGCTAACATATGCTAGTGCAATACACGTGGTCCATCCAGCAGCATTTTTTTTTTTTTTTATTTATTTATTTTTTTTGCAATTATGCCCAGTGCATGAGGCTTGGGGATAGAGCACAGAGCAGCTTGTTAATAAAAAAGCAATAAATGAACCTGAACTTGGGCTCTGAACTTTATTTCCAAGCTATGAACATGAGCTAGTTAGATTTAATGTATGTGAGTTAAGCTTTATGCTACCTCTCGTAATGTGTAAACTTGCACAACACTGGTTGGGATGTGGTGGAATAGGAGAGCTACAGAAAATACGCGATGCTATCTTGTTTTTTTATATGAAAAAAAAACCCCTCCAAGGAATGTTTCCTAAAATGCTAAATGCTAAATGATGTTATGATGTTATAATAAGTTTATATTACAGTCCATGAAATCATAGTTTTCCTGCCAAACATAGTATGGCTGGGAAATAGACAATGATAAATGATAATAGAGTAAATAATCCATGTTCACTACGCCAAGACTGTATTCGCAAGCACCTTCTCAATTACTGCTGATGACATGAAACAGATGTGTCAGCAAAGCAGACTGGAGAAAAAAAAAATCCTCCCAGATGGAGAGCAAATCTGCAGGGCGTTTCACTCTGTATAGTGGTTATAGTGGTATAGTGGTTAGCACTGCACCTTCAGGGTCCGAGTTCAATTCCTGCCTCAGGTCTGTGTGTGCATGGAGTTTGCATGCTCTCCCCGTGCTTGGTGGGTTTCCTCCGGGTTCTCCGGTTTCCTCCCAGATTCAAAACCCATGCAGATTAGGCTAATTGGCATTCCCAAATTGCCCATAGCGAATGAGTTTGTGAGTGTGTGTGCCCTGCGATGAATTGGCACTGCGTCTAGGGTGTACCCCGCTAAGTCTCCCTAAGTCTCCTGGGATAGGCTCCATTCCCCCCCCACGACAGGATAAAGCAGTATAGACAACGAAAACCCATTGCCATTGATTGCCATTGCCATTGATGATAGAAAGATGAGACCTTATATTGATGTCTTTTTTTTGTCTAAGATAGCCGTAGCACTTTCAACACCAGTCAGAGAAGTTACAGAAATCTGGATATGGGTTTAGGTTTAGCTCTGTACTAAGGATCTGTACAGACGCAACGAAAAAGAAAAATCCGTGACATGAAAAGAAACCTTAAGGAGATCAAACAGATGCCTTTATTTTTCCATGTTTACAGCACATTGAAAATCTTTTCTTTTCAAATCCCAGCCTGAGAGAAAGTTATGTTCAGGATCAGCCATGATAGAAGCCCTAGAGTAGAGCAGGTTAAAAAGCCCTGTTCAAGAGCCCAACTGTGGCAGCTTAATGGTGTTGGGATTGAAACCCTGACCTTCTGGTCAGTAACCTACATACAACCACTGAGCCACCACTAGACCTTCCTGTTCGGGGTGACAAAAGATGCCTCTGCCCAAATTCTTCATAAAAAGAAACGACTCCTTTTTGAATATGAAAGCACATTCAGTACTCACGGTATGTAACTGTAGTTTTATTTCTCTTTTGTTCCTGCTACCTTTCCTGTCTCCATGTGTTTATCTCGTAGACCCTGTGGGTGGGGAAAGTGCAGGGGAGGGGAAGCTTTATGCTAGAATGTAAAAGTTGCAGCAAAGCATGACTGTGACGTGGTAAAACGGATCTCCTTCATGGCGAGACCGTAAATCGTATTTCCTCTCCCTCACCAGCGATTGATCGGACTGAGCTTGCGGTTCTGCATATTGCTGCATCCTCTTCTTTTCTTTCCTGCCGGACAGTCCAGTGATCAAACGCACAGGAAGTACAAAGGCGCCTTAAATGTTCCATTACAGTGTTTGTCCTAATATGCTTGAGAGGACCTTCCATTTATTTTTGTTTAATTAATGCCATTTAAATCTATTCCTAACCCAAACCTGAGTAACCAAAGGCTACTTATGTTTTCAATTTTTAACTAAATGCTGCAGTTTGAGAAAAAAAAAAAAACCCTCTGAGGACATGTAGACCTCACCAAGATATAAAAACATCCTCTCTCTCTCTCTCTCTCTCTCTCTCTCTCACACACACACACACACACACACACACACACACACACACACACACACACACACACACACACACAAACAGCAAGGTTATCCTTGAATGATGCAATTCCTGCCACTTGCAAGCAATGCCCTCCAGGTTGAATACTAATTTTATCCTCAATTCTGCAATGCTGCCTGTTCAGAGCCAACATCATGTAGGTTAGTGGATATTCTATAATGAATTTGTCAAATAAAACGAGGTAGGGCTAATTAGTAGAGGGTTGGTTTTCAATGAAGAAAGGGCATATTTAGCATTTCCCACACCCAGCCTTATTGCTTCACTGTTTCATCACCCTTTCAACTGTTCTGAATAATACATTGAAAAGGCATTGATGTTCCGTTCTCTGCTGCATGCTTTTAACCACCATCCATTTTCAAAACGCCTAATTCGCATACTTAAATCTTCATCATGTAGATTCTTGAGTAGCACTTGAGTCATCGAGACAATACCAATTTATGCAATTAGCATTCCTGCTGTTTTTATACTGTGTAACGTTTAACATAAAAGGGCCACCAAGGCTACACTTGCGTTATAAGCCACATTGTTCAATTAAGATTTTTTGGTCAGATCAGATTTGCATGTCATATCAGTTCTAATTACAAGCGAGTTTTATTAGATTCTAATGTGGACGGGGTCTGTCCTCTGAATCGGCACGCATGCACACATCGATCTATCTTTGCTTGGGCTAAAAGGCGTTATATTTGTGAGCCCACGCTTTCATTTCAAACAATGGATGTAAATTTTGCATTAAATGTACTTGGGATTTTGCTCTGGATGACAGCAAGCAGGTAGTTGGCTGCATTTAATGAGGTCCAGAAGAAGGAAGAAAGCCCGACACCTGGCTTTACAATGCCTGGAAAAAGTATTCATATCCCTTGAACTTTTCCATATTTTATCACTTTACAACCACAAATGTAAATGTACAGGTTGTCTCCAAATTACGAACAAGTTCACTTCCAGGAGCACGGTCATAAGTCGGATTCGTTCCTAAGTTAGAGTCTTATACATCTATGGCACAAATATACCTACAATATAAAGCATACCCATCCACGGGACTAAATCTGTCCCCTTTCCCCAACACTGCCATCATGTGGCCAAAACCATAACCGCGCCTAAGGAAATGAATCTCACAGTGAAATGTTGTCTCTGCGCCTTTAAATCACGAGGGGAATCCCAGATGCCATTTGAGCGAATTTCTAATAATGAGAAATGATGGAAACTCCAATGATTTGTTCTAAAAACCAAAAACAGCAAAAAAAAAACCTTAAAAAAGGATTGATAAAAAATATGAAGTAAAAATCACCCTAAAAACTTTTACTGCCCATTTACCTTTGAAAAGAATCACCTCCAACAGGAGAGGACGAGGAGGAGACGGGAGGTTATTGTGTAGGACACATACGCTCGCGTGCACGACCACGCACATACTGTACACACGCACGTGCAGCACACGGATGTTTACTTAGGCTGCAAAGTAAGTTTGCAAGGGAAATCCCGCACGCCATTCTGTCTGGATTATTTTCCAACAGTACAGTGTTACAATACCGCCATCGAGATCATCATTCTCCCGGACTGATTTATACCAGACTTTATACATTTTATACATTGACATACACCCTGAAAATATTGTATATAATTGTAAATATTGGTATCTGGAGCACTGCATTGTCTATATTTTTGAGCCACTTCCGTGATTTATTCACATCTACGAATGTTAGATGCGAACCTCAGTCCGATCGCATCTGCGGAAATTCTTAACTCAAAAGTCAGCCTGTATTTTATTGGGATTCTACTGTATGTCATAGACCAACATGAAGTGGCACATAATTGTGAAGTGGAAGAAAAATTATAAATTAGCTAAAAATATATAACGTCCCCAGATACAAATATGAAAAGTGTAGTGGTGCACTTTTTGTTCAGCCCTCTTTACACTGATATCCCTAATTAAAATCCAGTGGGACCAATTGCCTTCAGAGCAGTTCAGTGTGTGAGTGCAGTGCAGTATGATACCTGTTACTACATAATCCTGTGTTTATTGTACCATTATTATGCCAGGGTACTGGGTTTCTGAACAGGGATACATGAGAGGAGATAGAAATAGCACAGACAATTTATTCAATTTGGATATACATTTTCCTCAGGGAATCATTATGGGTCAATTTTTTTTTTTAAGTTTAGTTTTTTTTCTTAAACTCTGTTTATGAGTTCTTTTTTTTCTTAAACAGTTTCTGTTTGTGTATTTACACACAAAACCAAATACTGAATAAAATGTAAAGCAGGCCTTAAAACCCAATTGGTAATATGATAATACTAAAATTACCAGCCTCTAGAAAGTTTCTAACGCTTTTAACATGTAAATTTATATGATGAGGACAATGCTGTGATGCTTGGTCAGGTCTATTAGACAGCATTTTACATCCCAAGAATTATAGCTACTGTACATTACAAAGAATCCCACATATATCCGATTTTATCTTCTGGTAAAGTGTCATTCAGTCTGGATATATAATAAGTAGACAAAAGTCTGATTCTCAGCTCGAAATACATTTATACAGTAGCATTCCTTTTAATGGCCAAACACAGCACAAACCTCTCTAGATGAAATGAGAGTTGAGTGCTATGACATTGATTAGTTTGCTTGGAAGCATCAGAAAACCCATGTTTGTTTTGGTTGTTTATTTATCATAATTGTGCTATTTTTGGCAAATAGCTATTATGACATGCAGTATATAGGGATAACATTTATATATTTTACACCAAAGAACCAAAGATTGGTGGACACCTGAGCATCACACCAATGCAGTACATCTGCCTTCTCCAAACTGTAACCGCAAAGTTGAAGCACACAATTGTTTAAAATGTAAATTTGTCAGGAAAGAGTTTAAACTAAAATATATATACAGGGTGGGCCATTTATATGGATACACCTTAATAAAATGGGAATGGTTGGTGATATTAACGTCCTGTTTGTGGCACATTAGTAGTATGTGAGAGGGCAAACTTTTCAAGATGGGTGGTGACCATGGTGGCCATTTGGAAGTCGGCCATCTTGGATCCAACTTTTGTTTTTTCAATAGGAAGAGGGTCATGTGACACATCAAACTTATTGGGAATTTCACATTGGTTTTAATGTTCCTTTATTCTTTCATGAGTTATTTAGAAGTTTCTGACCACTTATAAAATGTGTTCAATGTGCTGCCCATTGTGATGGATTGTCAATGCAACACTCTTCTCCCACTCTTCACACACTGATATTTATTTATTTATTTATTTATTTATTTATTTATTTATTTTTGAAAGTTAAAAAGACTTAAGTATTCATGAACCATTGAACCAATGAACCATTAAAGAAATCTCAAAGAACATTAGGCCTCATCCAGCAACACCAGATGCTACAAGCATTCTTATCCATCCCAATCTGTTCTGGGCTGAATTATGGATCCCACTTGATCTTACATTTGGAGGTGCCTAGGATTAGCAGAGGATTGGCATGTAATTAGCAGAGATAATTCGCCCTAAAGTACTTTAAAATAAACTTAAGAGAAGTAAACCTGATCTGTCATTTCAGGTAAATCCAACCAAAGCAATGGCAAAAGATCTATGAATGCTGTGTCAAGCCTGAGCGTCCGTCAGCTTTGTTAGAGTTTTATAAAGTTGAGTTGTTTATAACAGTTGGACTGGGTAGTGATTTCCATAATTACGTGTTTCAGAGTGTTTGTGGCGGTCTGAAACGCTTCAGTGCGCATTCATCCATCCCGCTGAATAGATCTGTGTGATCTCTAAATGCATGTTCTCTCCATACACTTTGGGTGGCCAGAGCATCTAACAGCAATCTGTAAGCCATTCGGAAGCAGAATGCATGCAAGCATCCAAGGGTTTTTATAGTCTTAATTGGGATCAGTTATCCTGCACAAATCTTTTTAGGCCACAAATTAAATGATCCAATCAGTGTAATTACTCCAAAAACATAAAATAATATTCAACTGATTATATGACATTTTTATGTTGTTAAAGTTTAAAACTATGCTTCCGTGCTTCCGGACATACAATTTTCAGGTTATGAAACTGGGAGGTTTTTCTCACCATGGTACTGCAAGTGCGCTCTCGACCACTTCTAAGAGATGTGCAGAAATATAAGCAATATTGGTGAATCCCAGCCCAGGTTACTCTTATTGTTAGAGTAACTGTAAAGTGTAACTGTAATGTCGAGACCGCATGACCGTGAATAACGGTCCCCACTGAGGTGGTTTGCATTTTTTTTCTGCGAACATTCAGCGAGTGAAATGCTCCCTACAAAAAAAAACAGCTGCTGCAGCCTTAATGAAACCACTTATCTCTGAGGCTGAGGCTGTCCATAAAGAATGGACAGTGAAGCATTGGAAAAAGATCATGTCGTCTGATAAGTCAAGATTTACCCAGTTCCAGAGTGATGGGCGCATCAGGGTATGAAGGGAGGCGGATGAAGTGATACATTAATTATGCCTCATACCCACTGTACAAGCCTCTAGGGGCAGAGTTTTGATCTGGGGTTGTTTCTGTGGGCCGGGCCTAGGTCCAGCAATGTACCTCAAAAAATAGGTCAGCTGACAACCTGAATGACCAGGTTTCTCCATCAGTGGATTTTTTCTTCCCTGATGGCACAGTCGTATTCCAAGATTCATTGGTGGTAAATTGTGAAAGAGTGGACCAGCGTGCATAAGACATCATTTTCACACATGGATTGGCCACCACAGAGTCCAGAACTTAATCCCATTGAGGACCATTGGGAAGTACTGGGGAAGCCAGGAGAAGCCACAGCCTTTTTTGCAGAGGTCCGACTCTCCCATCATCAATAAAAGACTTTGGGAGAGAAATGAATGCGACTATAGAGCGAAATAAATGTTGTAAGCTTATCGAAACAATGCCAAGATCATTATCCAACCAAAAGGTGATCCTATATAATTGATAATTTTTTTTTTCGGTTTCAGCTTTAAAATTTGAATGTCTGAGTGACAGTTGGAGCTGTGTGACAATACTTCAGTATTTGAAAATACTGTTTGACAAGAGATCATTACATTCCCATTCTGCTAAAAAATGTCTCAGGATCTATAATAAATGGTAACACTATCTGGATGATCTACAGTTTTTGATGTACTGTACAGTATATTATGATGTACTGTACAGTGCACACACCTGTAACTGTATGGCAGTGATTACATTCTATATTTACCTTCAGTCCATAAAATATACTAATCTTTGCCTGTCATGTTGCTTAGCAACCAATGCATACTGCTAACAGACACTAGCAGAAGTGATTGCTTATGGAACGTTGGATTATTATTTTTTTTAGATTATACTAGCTATCATTTTATAAAAGGCAGTAAGCCTATTATAATATATATATATAATTAATCCATCATTATGACATCGGCAAATGTGCCTGTAGTTAGATGACCTTAAATCAGTTAGCTCACACTCAGCATTACTCTCTAATAGGAGCAATGTGGTGACTAAAAGCGCCACTTGGAAACCAATCCACCACACCGTGACCTAAGGCAGTGGCCTGTACAACCTAATGGATGAGCCAGCACCACTTTGTAACATATTGCAGCAGTTACTTTCTGGTTAATTATTAGGAGAATATCAATGTCTTTTTTACTGCTGCTTTTTTTTTTAGATGACATCATTACTGCAGCTTTCCACATGGCCACAGGGTAAAAGAATGCAGCGTTTCGGGAAAGATCACTACATTTCCCTTCTGCTAAAAATGTCTCAGGATCTATAATAAATGGTATCTGGATGATCTACAGTTTTTTAAAGCATTGATTAGGAATTATTGTGACGGCCTGAGGCTAGTGACGCCCCATACTGTCTAGCTGTTGCGCCTCGGTGAGGAATTTGAGAACCATTAATAAGCATTCAGTGCTTTGTTTAGACTGATTTAAGTTAGCACACACTTTCTAACATCAGTTTTGTAGGATTCATCCTTTTTTTTTTTGTTTGTTTATTTAAATATTTAAAGCAGAGTTTTAATTTTTAAACACAGAAAAACATAGTTACATACCTATAAGAGTGTTTGGGGGAAAAATTAATGGCTTTAATTAGGAAAGACTGTGGATTTTGCCGCTTTTGCTGGGCTAAACAGCAGGAAAAAAGAACAGTCACGTTCATTTAAAAGTGAACATAATGGACGATAAACCTGCAGGGGGCTAAGAGGCGACTGCTGTGTGATTATCGCTTTTGGATGCACATATTAAATTTCCACCCCAGCTGAATGCAGAAAATGGAAGAACAAAGCAAAGCACCAGATATGATGTGATGTGCCTTATACCGAAGACGCTCTTTTCAGTAATGAGTTTCTCATGCTGACTGCGGTAGAAATATAATCAAACGTCCCAAGAGTAAATTGCCTGTTAGTCAGCCAGATTCTCAGAGTGCACTGCTCTGAGATGACTCTTTTTTCCATGAAAGGAAGTGACTTTCTGCTCAGAATTACATTCAATTATATGGCTTAGCCGGCATTAGAATTAAACCGAATGCTTGGGATACATTTCATCATCTCCAAACAGCACTGTGGCATGACGTGTTCTACACCTTACACAGCGTATTCTCCTCATGACCTTGGAATTTGGATCAAATCCAGGTTTATCACTCAGACTTGGCTCTGGCAAGACTTCCTAAAGAGGCTTATTCAGCACGCAGGGATTGCTTCTTAAGCATTCCCAATAGCTCCAGGGACACACAGGTTCTGAATTCTGCTGTTCTTTAGCTGTGCAGGACAATATGAGCTGATGAGCGTAACAGTAGGCCCACCACCGATCTGTCTGATTTTGGATAATGAAACTGAGCCGTGCATATTCACTGAATCCTTACTCTGGGTTTCTCTTCCATTCTTATCACTTACAATTTAATTAAATGAAGTGAACCAAAAGTACATAGACAACTGACTATCGCATACATCCACCCATCTAGGAACCTCTGTATTCCAACCAGGGACTGTGGAGGCCGTGTAGACTAAAACCACTGCAACATAGGCAAATTAATTTTGGAACCCCTGCCCTGAATGATTCATGTACTCAGTACTCAGTAGTAGTAAATTTTGTCTATGCCATCACAGTGTAAGACAATTTCATTCAACCTCTTTTTGCTTTGATTATGGTGCAAAATGTGATGCCGAATTTGTGTCTTCCAGCGCCACCGGGGAAGAAAAAAAATCTATACTGTACATTAGATAGATATGTTAACCTGGTCATTCAGTACATTCAGGTCATCATTTGACTTAATTTTACTGCCACATAAGATCTCATATCATAACATTGCCTTCAGAGGCTTGTACCCTGGAAATTTAATTTGTACACTGCATAAGTGTGTGAAAATGCCCTTACTTTCATAGCCCTTTGGGGCATGACTCCACAAGACCTCTGGGGTTGTACTGTGGTGTCTGGCACCAGGACATTGGTAGCGGATTCTTTGGCCGCTGTGGGCTTGCGGAGTGGGGCCTCCATGGATCAGAATTGTTTGTCTGGCACATCCCGTGTGTGCTCAATCAGCTTGAGACCTGGGGAATTTGCAGGCTCGTCGGCAACCTTTTCGCTCTTTTGTCTGCTGAGCCCTGGGCAAGGTGATCTGTAGTGTACTGGGGTTCTGGTGTCTTTCTGTCATGGTCAGCATTGCTTTTTTTTTTTTTTCAGTGGTTTGTGCTACATTAGCTTTTCTCTGGGATTGAACCAGACAGGCTAGATTTGGTCCCCACAGACATTATATATTATTGTTATTGGTGTTTCGGCCGCTTCCGGCAAGGGGTCGCCAGAGCGGACAATCCTGTCTGCACATACAAGCTTGGCACAGGTCTTATGCTGGATGCAATTCCTGACGCAACCCTCTGATTTTCATCCGGGCTTGGGACCGGCACTGCATCCAGTGGCTGGGGTTTGGGCACTGACTGGGAATCGAATCCTGGCCTTCCGCACGACAGGCGAAACACCTACCACTGAGCCACCAGTGCCCCAGACATTATGTGTTATTAATGTCAATAATGTCAAATAATGACAATATTAATCTGTTATTGTGTTGTGGTGTTAATAGTTTGGCTGACCGGTATATGTACAACATAAATAATTTTATCAAATACTAAATGGTATAAGAGAAAGCAAGTAAAGATAAAAAAAAATAGGAAAGTCTGGGGCCTTAATATGTTTTTCAAAGAGGGCATGACACCCTTTCGTCTTGCTTTATTTTCACAGAAATTTAACTTTGTCTCTCTGCCCACGGATGTTTTGGACATTGAAGTGAAGGACAAATTTGCCAAGAGCAGGCCCATCATCAAGCGCTTTTTGGGCAGGTTGTCTGTGCCTGTGCAACGGTTACTGGAGAAGCATGCTATTGGGTAAGTGTCGTATACTTAATGATGCGGTCACAAAATCGTGCTTTCATTGGCGTTCCTTTAAAATGGTGGATTTTTACACATATTTTTTTAAATGAACAACGTAAATTTCCTTAATGTCTGGGTGCATTTATACTTCGTAAGATTTTCACTTTCAAATCCTCAATATTTTATTCTTTGCTTGCTGTATATTATTCCTTATTCCTTATGTATTATTTCACTTTTATTTCTTTAGATAATTTATTTTTATTCTGGCTTATATTCTAGCAGTAGTAATGGTTGTGTGTGTGTGTGTGTGTGTGTGTGTGTGTGTGTGTGTGTGTGTGTGTGTGTGTGTGTGTGTGTGTGTGTGTGTCAATGTTTCTCAACAGAGACCGTGTGATCAGCTATGCTTTAGGCCGCAGGCTGCCAACGGATCATGTCAGTGGACAGCTTCAGTTTCGCTTTGAGATAACATCTTCTATTCATCCAGGTCTCCATTATTTTATTACGTCAAGACTTTTTTTATGTATAAGGTTTAGTTATAGGTTTCTCACATCAGTGACAGATTGTCATTATATTTCTTGCAGATGATGAGGAGGTGTCTGTGAATGCAGATGATGCTGTGACTCCTGATCATCAGGAAGTGGAGGAGCTGAATGTTGACCAACAAACAGCTGCTGATTTGGACGACAAAAATGAAGAAATAAATGAGCTTAATGAAAATATCTCTCTGGATGTAGAAGAACAGAACCCTTTGCCCTTACCTTCTTCCGCTACACCTAATTCCCCTGCTCATATTGTGTCTAGCACAGAGGAATCAGGAGAGGATGGAGATCTAGAGGAGGCACCAAAGGATGAAGAGAACAGACCGTTGGAGGATTTGTCATGCACAGTTCAGCCCACTGAACATCAGGAGCTGAACCCTGAGGAACTAGTTGAGGAGCTGGGAGAGGTGCATCATGATGGTGATGCAGATGTTACAGACGATATTGTGGAAGATCATGGGGATGAAGCTGCAGGTCAAATAGTCATAAGAGATGAAGCGGTGGAAGAAGAAGCTATTCAGATAAAGACAGAGGTTGAAGAAATCACTGAACTAGAAGGAGCTACAGGCTCAGAGCAACCAGAAATAAGAGAGGAGGGAGAGAGTGAGTGTGCAGCACCATGTTCACCAAGGACAACATGTATTATGAAGCGAAGGGCCATGAAGCGCCGGCCCTGTTCACTGCCTGTCTCTGAACTTGAGACAGTCATTGCCTCATCTTGCACAGAACCTGAAACACCACGATCGCACTACATTCGTATTCATCACCTCCTGCACAGCCTTCCATCTGCCCAGCAGGGCTCTCGCAGCCAAGATGATGGGGAGACATTTGATCCGGACTCTCCTGAGGATGTTAGCCTAAAACTCGAGAACGAAAAAGAGGTGGCTGATGAAAACGAGGAAGGATCCAGTGAGACTCGGTCTCCATCAGTAGTCCCAGAATGTCTTAGACCCTGCTGTCAGAGGATTCTGCCTTCATGCCTCTCCATCGAACGGCTCTCTGAGCTCAACCAGCTCTTGGATGGTGAGACCCGCTCACGTCTCGAGAGTGAAGATGTGGAAACTGAAAGCGGTGGAGGAGGCCACCGGGTTCACAGGGAGAGCGAGTGTGAGCTGTGTGACACCTCCTGTTACAGCACCTCATGCTACAGCACCTCATGTTACAGCACGTCCTGTTACAGCAACTCAGGCCACGAGGGACGAAACCGCTTCTGTAGCCACACGCGGCTATCATCTGTGGACAGCACCCGTCTGTCAGAGAGCACCGTATTTTCCTCGCAGGAGGAAGAGGAGGAGAACAGTGCCTTTGAGTCGATAACGGACTCAGGACAGAGCCCAGATTCAAGGGAGTTGGGAGATGCTTCCACCCAGTGG
This sequence comes from Clarias macrocephalus, assembly GCA_011419295.1. Lineage (NCBI taxonomy): Eukaryota > Metazoa > Chordata > Actinopteri > Siluriformes > Clariidae > Clarias > Clarias macrocephalus. The sequence goes on along the minus strand of JAAGKR010005201.1, from coordinate 35,265 downwards.
ATGGAGGAGCAAAACGACGGGGGTCACGCTCAGTCTCCAGTGGCTGGTCCCAGTGTTGGGTCGCCAGGTGGGAAAAAATTTACTTTTCCTATTTGAGAAAAATATATGGCCACAATAATATCAAACAATTGACCAAATCAATTGACCCCTGACCTGGGATTTGCCCTTCAGTGATAGAAAGATCATTGTCACTTTCTCAAGATTTACAGGGATTTAGATTGACATTTCTGCAGTCTGTTGATTTCCACACCACTGAATGTCTGCCAATAACTGTTGACCACTGACGTGACATCTACTCTTTTTTCCCAGTAGCTCACCAAGACCAAAAGGAGATCAAATCGATAAGTCTTGAAAGCAGCATTACCACAAGGACTAATATTGCTTTGTCCTACTGGACAGGGGAAAGGGTCAGAGACAGGCTCAATCATCATCCTGCTATGCTTCTAGACCATTTGAGGGGTTAAGTTTTTTGCTCACAAGCACAGTGGGCGGTAGGTAGCTTATTGGCGCGTTCTTCATGACTCACAAATACTGCTTAAGTCCTTAGACCTTTCCAACATGTCTGGTACTGTATGTCCTGATATTGGAGAAGCTGATCCTGAGTGGTTCTGTAATGCCAAGTCAGCTGATTTTCACATCCAGGAAAATCTCTTTAGAAACTAGAAATTAAATCGATCTCCAAAGCCGTTGAACTACTCCAGTTTGATATGATTTTAATAGACTATTCGCTCATGTGGAGGCATTTTAATGATCTAGATTTACTGATTGATTTTTGTGCTATGCACTTTTGGTCAGCCCCTCACTCGCTGTTTGATCCACCACTGGACGGTGACCAAAGGATCAGTCCTGAGAAGATATTGTTCGGGTAGTGGACTGTTCTCAGGGCTTTAGAGTTTGTTCACACTCAATGCAATTTATTAAGAATGCACATACTGTAGATGTTGGTGCTGTATGTAAAGTTGGTGCTATATGTAAGGAACTCCGAACAATGCCGCATCCATCACTTGCTGGGTGTCCAGAGAGCAAAATTGGCCATGCTCTCAGGGTGGGATGGATGTCATAGTCTTCTTATTATTCAATCTTGTTTTTTCTAGTTTTTTTTTTCCTCTTTTGAAATGTTTCCCTTTGAGCCATTTACTTCAGAAATGGCAAGAAAGCCATTTTCATCCCTAAACCGTTGAGAACACTTTAGTGCAAATTGATATCAAGCAGATATCAATAAGCAGCAGCATTTACTTTGAACAATGTAAGGATAAATTCTTCTCAGAGAGACTGTTGACTGCATGCATTTTGCACGGAGGGATTCTTCAAACAATGGCTTTGTTTCAAGCTGAAATAATTAGAATTTCTGAGACAAACACCCAAAGAATATATTACCCAGTTTACCCACAGAACAGTCTGAACCAGACAGTATTCTCACATTAATGTTTTTCATTATGTTTCTCATCATGCAAGGACTTTTCTCATTGTTTTCTCATTTCATGTTTTCTTTTTCCTTCATGATTATCCATGTCTTTTAGATTGTGAATAGTGAATCTCCATTTTTCATTTTCATCGCATTTGTAGGAGCTAGTCACCGTCCATTCAGTCAACTTCCTGCTATGCGGCCCACCTCCCACCATTACCCCAGTGTTGATGACTCATTGCCTCCAAGTAAGCTAACCTCCAGCACTCCCTACCCTTTTGCCTTCGTTTACATCTGAGCGCCGTGGTTATACAGTATGTGTTTGTGTGTGCTTGTTTGTCCCACAGTGTGCAATCTGTTGGTAGATCTTATGAGTTTGCGCTTTCAGGAAGAAAGTAAACACTCAATTGGCTCATTGTTTAAGTGGTGAAATTAATAGGAACAGTGTTGCTAGGCAACTGGGAACTACAAAGACCAAACAAAGAACTGAATTATTTAACCAACTAGCAAGTTGATAAAATGTCTTAAATAAGGAAAAAAAAACTAAACAATATGAATATTAACAATTCCATTAGATAATTTACTAAGAAGAGCTTAATTACGGGTAGACCCCGACTTACGAACATTCGGGTTACAAATTTCCGCAGATACGAACGTACTGAGAACATTTGTAGAAATCACGGAAGTAGCTCACGTGTACTGTACAAAAAGTAGACACTGCTTTGCACCAGATACCAGTATTTACAATTATATACAATATTTTCCGTGTGTAAGTGAATGTATAAAATTTCCAAAGTCGGTATATTGTTTGTGTGCGGTGTGGGGGGGGTCCAGGTGCCGGGGAAATGAAACAGCCTCACAGGTTTCAGCAAATCAGTCCCGGAGCACAATGACAGAAAATCCTGTATAGATGTCCCAACGGTGAATAATCCTAATTTCGGAAAATCCTTAAGAAAAAAGAGTTCACAGTCCAATACAGTGGAAAACATCTTCGAGACAAAATGGTGTTCGGGATTCCTCTCGCAATTTAAAGGCGCAGAGAAACAACACTGTTACATTTGACATGTGAGATTAATTTCCGTAGGCGCGCTTATGGTTTTTGGCAACACAATGACAGTGTGGGGAAAGGGGACAGAGATTTAGTCAGTTAAATTGCTATGCTTTACATTTTATATTCCTGTCAGTGAGTCTTAAGAGACTTAAGACTCACTGAGACTTAAGAACAAACCAGACTTACGAACATGCTCCCGAAACGGAGCTCAGTCTGTACATGTGCAAGTGATCATCAATCCTTTCCTTGGAAAGTACTATATTAAGAAATGCCAAGGTTGCATCACAACTTGTTTAATTTGCATACAGTATGTGTTTTGGTGTGTACATACATCTAAGAGTGTAACATTTTACTAGTACGACTAGTAGTTCTTTGGAACAATCCATAGACTAGTGTTTTTCACCATTCACAATTACGATTTTATTTTTATTTTTTATTTTTTTTTGCTCACATTTGTTTAAATATAATACAGCAACTTGTTTGAATCTATTTTACCTAGTTTTGGTAGTCGGAAACCGTTCCATAATCGTTAATCAGTTCAAGTTCTGTTTGCACACACAGTACGAGACTTCTTTCACTTGTTTTGTTTCCTGAAAATAATTCTCACCACCATTTACTGTTACTAAACCCAGAGTGCATTACACAAACGTACATCAACCAGGATTACTCTCCTAAGCGTCTGTTACTGAATAAATTAACATTACAAACATGACACAGCTGTCAAAGCAGAAGCACATTGTTATTGTAGGCTAGCTTGTATTTCCCATCGTACTCATACTCCTCGTGACAGATTTTGCACATCATGCATGTCATGTTAAGGTTTTTTTTTTTCCTATGGTGGATTACGTTTATAATTTTTCCTACAATCAAAGTACGCCCACATTAAGTAGGAGACTTTTTCCACGAAAATTGTTTAACAGAACACCTTAGGATACATCATCTGCCGTTTCACATAACCATGTTGTGAGCAGGCAGTTATCAGCATTACAGTATATGCATGTTTGTGCTTTTTTTCTGCTGTATAAAAACAGCACAACAACAACATGAATCATGGGGTGTTTTTGGAATTTTTGATTAATCGAATCAATTGCTGTTTTTCATAATCGATCGTTTGAAATGCACAGGAAATCGACTAGAATTGATGATCGTCCCACCAATGATTGTAGCCTCAATTTGTATTTTAAAACTAATACATGGTGCATAACACATAAGACATGGCATAACACGTGGAAACAGTGTAAAGAGTTTAATTGCATGTATTAAAGTCCTTTATTGATGTAAATCCTTAGTGATATGGCCTTTTCTGGGATATACTCTGAACATCAGTTTAACCTTCAAAGCTCCAAAAGTACAATCAATCTCTTCTCTTCAGTGATGAGATTTACACGGAGTTGAACTCACGTACTGTACGTAGTCAAGTCATTTCCGACGTGACAAACCATCAAGGGACTGTCCTAAAACATAATTTAGGACACTGATTAGAAATTCCACCATGCAGTCGTACTGCCAGAAGTGCTTTGAGCGGAAAGAAAATGAATGCGGCTCGCATTAGCTTTCAGGGTCATACATCACACTTACAAACGATGTATCATTCATCAGTATGGCTCAATGCAAAGTGCAATTGGCACTCTGCCAGGATAAGCATAGGAAATATTAAACTGCAGGTTTTGGTCCCTCCAGAGAATCCATGAGTCATATTCCTTTTATACCGTGCGCTATTGATATTTAATAACATCCTCTTTCTGTAAAATGCCCCTCTCCATGTCAAGTGCCCGCAGTGCATTTGAAGTAAGTCAAGCCCCGGTGCTCTAAACCGAGAGAACTGTTCCTCTCTCAAATGCTCTCATTTCTGCAGAATGATCTTTCACGTCTGTGTCTCAGCAGATTGGACACTGGTCATAATAAATAATTTAAAAAAGCCGTTGGGAACAGTGCTGAGCTTTGGATTTTCTCGTTAAACGGGAGCACGTCCAATATGCTAAAAATAGATCGCCCCAAAAATCCTTTTCCCCGGTGGGGCACTTCAAGAGGACACTGTGCCAACCACATGCACTATGCCAAGTGCTACCCCAGGCACTTGTCCCTATTAAACTACAGTATAGCATTCCTAATAAGGAAAGTAACAGAATCAGAACTAATCACTCATGACAGGGTATAAGAGCAAATGTAAAAAGTCTCTTTGTCTCATTCTCTTGTTTAGAATGTGGTTAGCGCAGTCATTTGGGATTAACAACCTATTATACCACAGGATTGCTGAATTCTGTATTCTGATTGGTCAGAAGGTGTTGATCTTTTTTTTTTATATATATACCAGCATTTATCCAAAGTGACTTAGAGTTGAGACAGGATATAACTGAGAAGTTGAGAGTTAAGAGCCTTGCTCAAGTTACATCTAACTTCCAAGCCGGAGCCCAAAGCCTTAAGCAGTGAACCGTCGCTTCCTGTTTTATAATTCCCGTTATTGTTTCTGCTGTATACTAACAACTCATTTAAAGGAACTTGCATGGCGGGAACTGCAGGTAATCTAAATGTATTGTTATTTGAGTAAGAAAAATGTATAATCACTGATGTGATGAAGATGGAATGGAACTTGGCTGGAATATTTTTTTTCTCAGTAACATAACAGGCTGCGCTCTGACTTACTATAAGTGGCATTAGAAAATATGCTGGAAAGGGAATGAATGTTTGAAGCTGGTATAATGATAACTAACTTTCCCTGCGATTCGTCAATCTCATATCTGTCTATACAGCTTTATCCTGTATACAGGATCGCAGGGGACCTGGAGCTTGTCCGAGGAGACGAGGCACGAGGCAGGGTATACCCTGGACACGGTGCCAATCCATTGTAGGGAATACACACATTAGCCTTATCAGCAGTGCCGATAAGATTGTATTTTTTTCCATTAGTGAAATTCCATTATACTGATGGGTGGTACAGTGGTGTAGTGGTTAGCACTGTCAATATGGACCTACAGGACCAACAGGACCTAGATTTCAGACTTGTGGTCTCCCTGTGCTTGGTGTTTTTTTTCCGGGTATTCCGGTTTCCTCCCACAGTCCAAAGAGATGCAGATTAGGCTCACTGGTGTTTTCTCAAATCGCCTGTTGTGTGTGAATGACAACCGGGTGTCGAGGTGGCAACCCGACCCCTTGTGTAACCTGTAATGCCGGACCAAAATACCAAATTATCTAAACGGATTCATTACTGTAAGAATGATGTGTTAAGGATTCCTTTACAGGAGGATGGAGATGTTCAGGATTCTTTGAGCTGCCTGCCTGTATTAGACTATTACATGGAGTCATAATTCCTCTATCCTTTGCTTTGTCATCTCTTCACTGCACCAGCTAAGTAATCCCTAAGCTTTCAGCCCATATGCTGAATTGCTTCCTCTACACATCACGTGACTGCAGTGTTCGGCACTATAATGGCTTTTTTTTTTTCTCTCTCTCTCTAAGCTCTCTGTGCCTATTTTGAATTATTTGTTGGCAATGCATCACCGGGCTAAATTCAAACATATGGCTCAGACCTCCCCATGCACTCCAAAACATTGGCTCCTCCTGCGCTTAAGATTAAAGACAGAGAGGATGGAGATAGATGGGGGGTAGGAGAGAAGGTGAGAGGTGATTAATATGGAAGGAAAAGAGTGCAGGAGAGCAAACAGCAGGTGTCTGAAATAGCTGGAAAAAAATGTTCGAGCTTGTAAGACACTTTGCAGAACAGTGTGTTTTTGTGGTCTGACTGTAGTTACAGTTTGCAGTTTCACCGCTCTGCTACCCACAACCCACAGCTGACTAAAGACTAACCATTAAAGATATATAGCTTTTGGATTCTGGTCCAGCTCATGACTGGAAGGTATTTTAACACCCATGTTGTGTTAGTCAGTTGTTGCCACCTCTAGGAGACTTATGAGTACAAGACTGCAGATTTTTTTTTCCCTGAATTTATTTCCCCTGATAAGCCGAGACCACGTGTCAGCTTTAAAGCCTGGGCATTCCGTGTGTATTGCGGTTTGGGAGAACTGATTAGCCTACAGTGGGTGTTGCTGTCTCCAGAGCTACGCTGTTCAAACATCCTCATAACCAGCTGACAGTGTGACAGAGTGTTTGCCTGGTTCGAGAGATAAATCAGAGCTTGAACACTCTCTCCTCTGTGCCGGGGCGTGATACTGAATATGCTTATCACTTTATTTACAACCATCACCCAGTCAGAGTGTGCGTGTCTGTGAGTGTTTTTCCCCATAGAAAGATGGCATGGTGCTCTTTGTGTGTGATTTCTTGCTTTTTCATTGTTTAAAATGTCCTGATCTCGTTATTTTGAAGTGATAACTCATTATTTCAGGATACTACAGTACAATATGCCCTTATTTTAACTTAGTCCCTTATTATTTCAAGACAGGTAGTAGTAACTTGTTGTAGTAACTTTTTCTTTCGGCATATTAAATCTTTGACTTGTTATTTTATTATACATACAATTGCTATGAAATAATTGACCATTATGGAAATATGTTCATTTAAAATGTTAGGAATCAAAACCTTGACCGTGCATGAACCCCTGGGAGAGACTTACTAATTAGATGTATAAATGTCAACTGAATTCCACTAAAAGCATGTTTGAGCTTATTTAAATTCTAGAAAGCACCATAAGGAATAAAAGAGCATTGTTACATTGATATTAAATTTAATACGGGGAGTCCCCAACTTACGAGCATTCGAGTTACGAATTTCCGCAAATAGGAACGGACCGCGATTCTACAAACATTTCGTAGATGTGAACAAATTACGGAAGTAACTCACGTGTATTGTACAAAAATAAACACTGCATTGCACAAGATACCTAAATTATCAGTGTGTACGTGAATGTACTGTATAACATGTCTAGCGTCTGGTATATTATATGTGTGTTCGTGTGGGGTTGTGAGAGAAATAAGTCAGCCTCACCGGTTTCAATGAATTAGTCTGGAAACACATTGATAGAAAATATATGTCCTGTAACGCTGTCCCGATGGTTAATAATTCTAATTTCAGAAAATCCTCTACAAAACAGTGTTCACAGTCCAAGAAAGTGGAAAACAGCTGACAGAATAGTGTCTGGGATTTCCAACATCTGTGTGTGTGTGTGTGTGTGTGTGTGTGTGTGTGTGTGTGTGTGTGTGTGTGTGTGTGTAAAAAATCGTTCTCCACAATAACCAATAACCCACAATAACCTCCTGCACCTCTTCCTTTCCTGTCGGGGGTGATTCCTAAAGGTACAGTGCAGGTTAATACATTTTATTTTCATATTATATATTTTCTATTAATTTTTTTATTTAGAAATAGTATATTGAATGAATCCTTGGAGTTTCTTATGGGAAGATTGGCATCCGGGATTCCCCTCATGAATTAAAGGCGCAGAGACAAAAGGGAGATTTTAAGATTTATATAAAATGTTGTTTTATACATTTTATATTTGTGTCAGAGGCGTATAAGACTCACTTTGTTGGACTTACAAACAAATCTTACTTACGAACCTGCTCCTAGAATGGAACTTGTTTGTGAGTAGGGGACGACCTATAAATAGCGAGCCAAAATAAAGTCACAGCAAATAAAGTGATGTTTGCATTTTGCGTTACTGGGATTTCAAATTCATGTCAAGCATTTGTGGTGTCTTTGTACATATAAGATTACATTGTTGTTAGTGTATTGCTTTCATTTTAACGTAGGTCTGGTATTAAAGATTAGGGATTAGCCATATATAAACCTAAAGTTTTTTTTATGTGTGTGTTATTTCATACGTTTAACTCTGTTCCCCCTTTCTCCCTCTGTGTTCTCAGACTGGGAGGCCAGGATAGACAGTCATGGCCGTGTCTTCTATGTCGACCATGTAAATCGTACCACGACATGGCAAAGACCCAGCCATGCACCAAAATGTCCCAGCATGCGCCGATCCAACTCCATCCAGCACATGGAGCAACTCAACAGGAGGTATTTTCAAGGAGAGAAAGAGAGAGAAAAGTAGCAGGACTGGAAAGCTTTCATCATTGGTGTGTAGGATTTTGGTAGGTGTAGGACAGAAGAATGTGCACCGGTGTAGCTGCAGGGTTTTGTACAGCCAAGCACGACCAAGATCGATTGATTAAAGAAGTGAAATGACGTGTGGCGCCTACATTTTCCAGTGGAATTTTGCTGCACCACACTGTTGTGGATGAGATGAAATTGAAAACCACCATTTATATTAAAATTCTAATATCCCCCTCCATAACGCATAGCGCAGGTCATTAACATTAATTAATGTCACCTCGTTCTATTTCCCATAGCAAAGTTATGATGTATATGTTTTCGGTTTATGTAAAAAACGTCTTGAGGCACTTATATTATACACGGTATATGTATGTGTATATACTGTATTGTTAACTTATGGAGAAAATTTTTATATTTTTAATTATATTTCAAATTATTGAATTTCGTCCAATATTGGTTTCATATGCAATTTATTTATTTATTTATTTTTCCTATTTGTTATATTCAAAAACACAGGTTGCCCATAACATAAACTGCAATTGTTTTCTGCATGATTGACACATCAGGGTGATTACCAAAATACCAGCAGGTTTCAATGAAAGATCTGTAGCGCTGCATGTTATACTGCCATCTAGAGTGCATAGCTGTAAATGCACAGTTTATGAATTGATAGCAAGATCTGATCTTCAACCTGTTTTTTTATGCTGTTCGTTTTCATAAGTGTCAGAGGTGCTGCTAGTGTTGGAGAGATAGTGAGAAGTTTATTCCTAATGTCATTTAGAGCCATCATTTAGTCGTTCCTTAATGAGCATAACACAATAAATGGATTACCTATTTGCAAGCCCAGAGAAGCTGTTGTATAATTTTAATATCTGTCAGAAATTCTGCACTTAACATCTTAGTGTGCTCTCCAGTTATTTATTTATTTATTTATTATATTCATTTTTGTCATTATGCAAATCCTGCATGAATATTTCTGTCTTTCTGGCTTTGCCTTCACTGCTCAGGTATCAGAACATCCAAAGGACCATGGCTACCGATGATGATGTCGGAAGCCAAAGGCCGGAGAGCACCAGCAGCACAGAGACCGAGAGCGACGGCCCGTCTCAGCCTGCTGGTAACGCAATTCCTCATAAGGAATTTTCATGTTGGCCAGAAAATATTCTGTTTGTTTATATTCCGACTCTCTGGCTAGAGATTTTGTTCCATAGATTTATTAAAGCAGGACAAAATAGATATTAAAAGACATACTGTACATCCACTGCCTTCAATAGAACCATGTGGTCCGCTGCACATTTACAGTATATACCGGGTGATTTTTTTCAGTTCTTCAATGAGTCCTTTTGCTGTTTACATTTACAGCATTTGGCAGACGCCCTTATCCAGAGTGACTGGATACATCAGATCAGTTAAGGGCTCTGGAGTTGTGGAGTGGTGAGGCTTGAACCTGAGACCTTCCAATAAATAGTCCAATGCCTTAACTCCTGAGCTACCCCTGTTTCAAACTCACCTACCCCTTTTCCGCTCACCACAGCTGTAAAAAATAATTATATACTCTAAGTTCTTAGATGCCTCCTGGAAGCTCAAACTAATCTGGACATTTTAATTAGATTTCTCCTATCAATAATGCATTATTACATGATTACACAACAGTTGCATGTACATTAGACATAAAGGAGATTAGCAGTTCTGGAATTCTGAAATCCTCCAAACAGGCCATCTGCCATTTACATCTACTGGATGACCAGGTCAAAGTCACAGAGATCACACATCATCTTCAATTTTATGTTTGATGTGGTTATTACTGTACCTGAAGCCTCCAGACCTGTAACTGCTCGATTTTATGCAGTGTAGAGCCTCCACCTGACTGCCTGATTAGATAACTGCATAGACGTTCAGGTGTAGAAGTGTTTCTGTTAAAGCTGATGATACGTGTACATTATGTGTACAACAGGTTACATATAAAACTGGATTCTAGACTAAATGCAAGTTTAATCAAAATATCAAACCGACAATATAATGTTAGTTTCTATATAATATGACTTTGGAATTCTCCTGCTAGACTAACATTTACATACAGTATCTAAAGTACCTGAGGTTATTTCTTTTGAGGCATCTTTTGACATTTTTCACAGCTTGGTCAGATTAGTTTCTCAGTTTTCTCAAGTCAACATGGTCAGGGACATGTGACTACATTCATCACTGTGTGTTCCATTAAAAATATCTTATGATTTTTTTTTTTTTTAAGGGACTGTGTTTTTTTTTTCCGTTCTTTTTTTAGATTCAAGAAGAGAAGGCCCATCCTCCCCAGTGAGCAGTCAGAAGATAACGCTGCTGCTGCAAAGTCCAGCAGTCAAGTTTGTGACTCACCCAGAATTTTTCACCGTCCTCCACGCCAATTATGTAAGGATTAAAAGAGACATTTGGTATATGGTGTGATAGTGATTTGTGTAATTCTAAAACCCAGCAATAGCCAAAGGCTCTGACAATAGTACTATTAGTCTTGAGCTTTACAGCATACGGTCTCACTGCAGGCATGATACAGTATGTGCATGAATATGGGGATAACACACTGAGCAGTTACAGTCGTATGTCCTAATGGGTTTAAGTGTTTCAAGTCCATTATACAGAGTTTCCTTCAAGCAGAAAGCATGATGAGCAAAGATTCATTCGTTACATAATTTCCCTTTGGCGTTAATAAAGTACTCTCGATCATGACTATGCTTGGTATTAGACCGCTCTTACTGTACTGTACATGCAGGCAAATGCGAACACATGTTTCTGTCTATTGTCCTTTTGTGTAAATTGTGCTTTAATTGGAACTATGTTTGATTAGTCGATAGTAGTTTCTCCTCTAGGGGCATTAAGGAAAAGGATGAGTGATTAAGTACTCACTTCAATAGTGTTTATTATACTCTAGACTGCATTGTTCTTCACTTGCACATGTTAAATGCCGATTGTGTGTTATGCATGTGCAAAGCAGGTTTTAAAAGGTAAGGGAGGGTTATGGTTCGTCCACATGCCATAATAGACATCCGATGACAATTACTATATATATCCATATATATATTCCGTACTATATATATCCGTATATATATTCCGCAGTATCCGACCCCTGCTCAAGGTTTTACAAAACTGCCTAAATTTGGTGGTGGTGTTTTCTTGGTTTTTTTTTTTGTATTTTTTTTTTTGTATTTTTTTTTTTGTATAAGAAGCTACAGAGTAGTCAGCTTTCAGGAATTTTAACAGCAAAAATACCAGTGTGCACAATAAAAAAAAAAAGCTTTAGCCTTGGTAGCTGGTTGTGGTAAAACTACACACACATAGATTTGTATTGTTTTATTTCTTCTCCATGAGCACTTTTCCCATTACTGTCAATGGCTCTTTCACCTTCCATTGATTCATGTCTCCTTTTGATTTTTACAAATGGAGGTGTCTGAACCCAACCATTTAACCCTCCTCCTTAATCGACCTTGGGAGATATACACACTCGCACAATACAGACCATTTATAATTGGCACTAAGCCTACCCTGAACCTTTTGGATTCTGGGTAGAAACTGGAAAACATGACCCGAGGCCCAAGGTTGGACTCGAACCTTCGACCCGGGAGGTGCGAGGTCACGGTGCTAACCACTACGCCACCATGCTGCCGTAAACTATACAGACTTTGCTGTGTGTTCAGTGGAAAACGAAAGTGGGCATAGGAGACCGATACGTTAGCACCAGAATTGTGTTCCAGGTGAAAGTGAATGCTGTTTGATCATCTATTATTAGAGCTGAGACTTATTGATTAAGTCTCCCGAGGTGACAGACAGAGACAGTGGATAGAGACATAGAATACTAGCCTTGTTATTTGTGGTGCACAAGGTAGGAAATAAAACATAAACTATCAATTTGACCCTTACCTCATACTCTGGTCCTTGACTTTTATTGCTGATTTGATATGCTGGTATCGATTCTAACTTGTATCTTGCTTCTTTATTTATAACTAGAAACCCTAACTGGGTTTGAGCATACGAGACTCAGGCTTTGACTAGGAATTATTTCTGCAAAGTTGCATGTGGTTTAAACGTTCTACATAAATAATTTGTTTTCTGTATTAATTAAAAAAATTTTTTGACTTGGATTAAGACTTGGACATGGGGGCCAGTGACTGGTTCATTGCACTGCTCTTATCACAGGGTTGTACAAGGCTATCATTAATCTTCAAGGTCTGTGTCTGTGGTTAGACAAGCTGTTATATATTTATTTGTTAATTCATGATTTTTCTTGTTGTTGGGCTGAGCAATTGCTTACTAAAAACAGTGTAATAACCACCAGTCAGGGGTTTCCAACAACCGAGTGCTTAGTTTCAGTCAGCGTGACCGCATTATGAGTATTCTTTCCCAGGGTTACAGCTTTTTAACCCATGAAAACTGAATGTGTAATATAAACTGAGTGTGTAATACATACAGTGGGGAAAATAATGATTTAATCCCCTGTACATTTTGTTTAAAAACAAAGAAATGAAGGGTTTATAATTTTTAAATACAGAATATCCAACCCTTCTTGGCAAGACGTTTTGGTTACCAGGTCTGCACACATCTCGCTTGGGATTTTGGTCCACACTTCTCTCCAGATCTTTTCTAAATCCTTGAGGTTTCTTGCCTGTCGCTTGGCAACTCAAACTTTTAGCTCCCTCCATAAATTACCTAGAGCATAGGATTAAGATCTGGAGACTGGCTGGACCACTTGATGATCTTTATCTTCTTGATGCCACTCTTTTGATTTCTTAATGGTATGTTTTAGGTCATTGTCATGGTGGAAGACCATTCACGACTCATCTTCAGGGTGTTCTCATCCAAGAATACATGGACCTGTCCATTGGCCTCTCAATTCATGCTTGTCTGTAGGGTTGGTGCTCTTAGAGTCTTAGTCAGCATTTTTCTTCCTTCAAGCACAGCAAGTCGAGATGATTCCAAAGAGCTCAATTTTGACCGCAGCATTTTCTCCCAATCCTTCTCTGCTCATTTGCAAACTTCAGACAGTCCTATGTGCCTTCCTGAGGACGAGCACATTGCAGTGCTGAATACTTTTAGACTCATTGTGTAACTAATGGTTTTGGGAAACCAATGACTTATTGTGTAACCAATGGTTTTTTTGGTGACTGTCTTGAGATCATTCACAAGATCCTCCCGTGTAGTTCTGAATCGCCAACGCTGCAAAATCCTGCATGGAGCTCCAGAGCACCATTGATAGGGCAATTGATAGTTACTTTAATTTCTTCCATTTTCAAATAAACAGTTCAACAGTTGTTTCCTTTTCACCAAGCTTCAAGATGATACTTTTGTAGCCCAGTCCAGCCTTTTACAGGTCTACAGTCCCTAATATCCTTTGACTGCTCTTTGGTCATACCCATGGTAGCGAGGTTTGAATAGAAGATAGCGATTCTGTGGACAGGTGGCTTTTATACACATAATGAGTTGTTGTTAGGTCTACAGTACCTATATTAATTTATCTGTTACCACATGAGCACATAACTAATCTGTTGTTGGTTGGTAAGGGATCAAATTTTACTCATTGAAATGCACCTCAGTTTATATAGTTTATGTGGATTTTTAACTGATATCCTGCCTCTATCCTTTAAAGTAAACCTATAATAAAAAATTATAGACCCTCCATTTAAAAAATCTACAAGGGATCAAATAATTATTTTCCCCGACTGTATATTATACTGTTGATGACAGACATCATCCTATATACAGTAGTTTACACACAGCCACATTTCCCATGCTGTTAATCTGGATCATTTGCAGGCGGCGTACCGGATGTTCACCAACAGCAACTGCCTAAAGCACATGGTTCTGAAAATCCGACGAGACGCTCGCAACTTTGAACGCTACCAACATAACCGCGACCTTGTCACTTTCTTTAACAAGTTTGCAGACACACAGCTGGAGTTGCCAAGAGGCTGGGAGATCAAAGTAGATCCACAGGGCAAGGTGAGCCTTTCCACAAAATCAGAACTAAGGCTCCTTTCATTATCAGGCCAAAAAAAACCCAAGCAGCACACCTCTAAGATTTTGTTGAACCGCTTTTAGCTTTGATTACAGTGTGCAATGTGCAGGGCAGTTAATGTGCTTAATATAGCTGTGATCACTACTGTTAAATTTTTTGCATCTTCAATGCATCTTCACCCAGCGTTTAAGTGATCTTCCATCACAATTCTTTTCTTTTCAGTGAAGTTCTTCCAGGTTTTTAACAATGTTGGACATTTCTTTAACTTAATCCGAGCAATTTCAGTAGTTCTTGTTGCTTGATGCAGACCTGCTATGTGAAACATTTGTGTTCATCCATTGCCAGGAAATTGCATCAGTTTTCTTGTTTGTTTGTTTTTTATTTGTTATGCAATATATTAAATTACTCCAAAGTATAAATTTCATTGTGAGATTGTGTTCTTCTTTCTGTCGCAGTCATTTTTTGTGGACCACAACAGCCGAGCCACCACCTTCATCGATCCTAGAATGCCTCTTCAGAACGGATGCTTTCCTAATCACCTCACACATAGGCAACACCTACACAGACTACGCAGCTACAGTGCTGGAGAGGTGGGCGAACACTCATCCTATACAGTCATAGACACAGAGACACACTGTGAGTGAGACAAACAGTAAAATAGATAATTCACCTTTAGTTAAACAGAATTAAGAGCGATTGTGCAAATGTTGGAATACTGGGATGGAGTGGCTGAATTATTACCCCTTGTATTAGGGAGGAAACTGAAGGATTGTACTTTATATTAGGAAAGTTTCGAGACTAGTGTTTCTCCTGAAGTTTTTTGACCTATTAAAAGGCTGTCAGAAATGGCGCAAAAAAAGCATCCTGAAAACTGATTTATATTTATATTTATGTTTATGTGAGCAGCTGCGTGTCTCTTCACTTTTCCACAGGCGTCTGACGTCTCTCGTAGTCGAGGTGCATCCCTCTCGGCCAGGCCTGGCAACAGCCTTGTAGCTGCCATCAGGAGCCAGTACCAGAATGACCCAGTGCCCTTAGGTCAGTGTCATAGTTTCTAATGTAAAAATGTGACTAATTTCTGCTGCAAGCCTCATTTTTCCACAAATATAAATGTTATGACTGTCACCAACTTGGAAGACCTACTGTAGCTTGGAGTTTTTCCGAAATTTTCTCCCTAATTTAGTTGCATCCAATTCCTCCCCACCACTAGAGGGCTCCCACATTCAGGCTACTACTACCACTCAGCCGGGAGGGCCGAAGACTATCACGTGTTTCCTCCGAACCATGTGACGGAGCCGACCGCATCTTTCTGAACTGCTCGCTCACGCTCCGTTGAGGGCGCCGTAACACACTCGGAGGACAGCGCTATCCGCTCCTTCCGCTTGCACGAGCTCACAGACGCCTAATAGATTGCTACTATGCATATGGTGATTTATTGTGAGCAGCAGGTTCATACCTCCTGTGCATACATATCATAACTAATACCTAGCAAATTCTTAGAGTTGAGTCATTTTCAGTCCAGACAAATCAGTGTGTTCACACCAGCAGTTTTGAATATGGAAAAGGGGCTTACATTGAAGAAAGAAGATGGCTAAATTATTTAATATTTTGCAATCTGTTGTTGCCTTTTGCATCGAAAAACATTTGAAGATTCCTGCTACACACTTGTTACTGACGGTCAGAAAGTGACCTGCACATATGACTTCTGTGCTTCATTAGTTTCCAAGTCTTCTATGAAATACTAATGCAGTTCTTGCTCCGGCTTATTTTTCATGCTCTTGTGCATCCTTATGTTTCCTCAAATTGTTAAATCCGGCTTCTTAGAAAACTACATACATGTTTCCCTTCATAGTTGGCAGGTAGTTTAATGCTGTGGCTGCAAGATTTTAGAGTGCTTTGCTTCATTCTCCTCGCAGCTGCTGCTCTCCTCTTGCATCTCATTTAATGACCTTCCTTTTCACTCAGCATCCCTTTTCTTTCTTTTTACTCTGTATACCTCATGTTGCGTTTCGCTTGTTTGCTATTTTTGTGCCTATTTTCATATTTGAGTTTTTTTTAAGCAAGAAAACAAGTTAATCAATAAATGTGTTTTTTAATTAATTTATTCATTTTACTGATTGATTTTTTTTTTCAATAACAGCATCGCCCAAAGAGCTTTATTCCTCTTCAAACACAGCAATATGGTTTACCGCACCAGGCGGCAAAGTGCCTAAAGATACAATGTAAGAGTGGGTTGTTTATGTACAGTAACAACCTCAGCAGTAGCCTCATTTCCCCTCTCATCTTTTCCAAACACTCAGCATTCAGTTCAGCATCAGCAGTATACCAATCTCCCCCCTGATCATCTCTCATCATCTGCACCTGGTTCTCACTGGTTCGCGTCTTAAGTTAGATGGTTTCTATGCTTGAATGATTCCTGTGTGGCTTAAAAAACTAAAATCATTCCTCTGAAATTGGTCAGGCCAAAATGAGAGCCAAAAAGTCCTTCAGGAAGCATGAAGAGCGTTTCCTGATTTTAAGATTACATTTAAAGTACAAGAAGGTCTGCAAAATATAAGGAAATGAGGGGTGTAAGATTTTTTTTTTTTTTTTTGCACCTAGCCAGTGAAGTTTTATTGAGCTAAAATGAATTGAAAATTGTATAAATTGTAAATAATAAGAAATAAAACGATGGCAGGTATTTAATTAAATCGTACATGCTGGTATTCTGATCACTGTCTAAACATAGTTAAGCCTGCTGAAGCTGTATAATATTTTCAGCATTTTGTTTTGAGTGTTCTCTTTAGCCATGCAAATTACTAATTTCTTTCAAATTGTTCTGTCATACATTACAAAAGTAATAATTCACTTCATTCTCAGACGAAATAATGATCACATCATGCGCTGGTATTTTATCTGTCAAATCATTGAACTCTCTACGCTACTAATTTAGCTCACAAGCAGGAAGATGCAATCCGGCGCTTCCTCGGTGTAATGCGGGCTGTCGATGCGAGTGCATGGGGAATATCGAAGCTAAATTCACTAATGTCTTGCCTGAGGAGTTCCTTTAGAGAGAAGAGAAACCCTCGCTGGGGAAGTGCTGTAACTGGGCTGTAACTCTAAATGGTTGACGGTTTTGGAAAGGCCTTATTAACTCCAGCTTGAGAAAGAAAATAGACACCTGCAGCTTTTCAGAGCTGCATTATGCTATTCTTTTTCTGCAGTCATTTGGGTCATTTGGAGGAGAAAATAAGCTTTTTACCAGAATATCAACACTGCAAAACTGGCTACCAATCTAACAATGTTTTTTTTTTTTTTTGTTAGACTCATCATCTATACCACTTTATCCTGTATACAGGGTAGCGGGGGGGGCCTGGAACCTGTGCCAAGAGTCTACACTGGAAAGGGTGCCAATCCATCACAGTGCACACACACACACACACACACATACACACTCATTCACACACTACAGGCAATTTGGGAACGCCAGTTAGCCTAATCTGCATGTCTTTGGAATGTGAGAGGAAATCGGAGGAAACCCACCGAGCATTGGGAGAACATGCATACTCCTTGTTTGGGAATCGAACCCGGACCCTGGAGGTGCAAGGCGACGGTGCTAACCGCAAAGCCGCCACAATGTTTACTCCTCCTTGCAAAGCAAATATGCAGTATAGAATTTGTGTTCGTGTTGCTCCACTATACCCAATTCACTGCATGAGGGTTATGTAATTAGCTGAGATAAATAAGGTATTAATTTCGAGAAAATGCTACGGTCTGCAGTGTTATAGCCCTCCAGGAGGCTGCCATCTGTCAACCCTCAGAACTTAATATCCCTTGAGCAGAGGATTAATGCACAAATGAAGCACTTTTAATAAGACAGATAAATGTTACAACTAATTGCAGAGATGTAGATAAACAACAGATAGGAGTTTACAGCTTAATGTGGAAACATAACCTACAGTAGATTTCCCATTTTGGGAATTAAAAAAAAAAAAAAACAGGAAAAAAAAAACTCATTAGCGAGTCAGAAAATAACAGATGAACTGAAGCCGAAGTGCACTACAGTTCCTAGTTGAGTGATATTTTTTCCATCAAATTACAGTAGATAGCTCTTATATTATGTATGTTTTAGGATTTCATTTCACTAACTCCTTATATTACGTTATGCAGAATTACAGTCAAGTGCAACAGTTAATATGAATGCAGATGGGTGACAAATTATTTAAATCCATAGTAAAGTGTCATAATATAGGTGTTTTCTGTCCACAGTGAGCCATAAGAACAGCTTCAATTTCCCTGCAGAGTCTCCAGACCTGTACTGGTGATGCAATGAGTACCATTCTTCCAAGTGAGATTTCCTTTGGGATCCGTTGAGCCGGAAATCTGGTGAATGTGGATGCCATAGCAAATGATTTATCTTTGTCATATGCTAGAATTAAGTTGGAGTTCAGCATGACATTCATTTTTATTCCCTTATTGTCAGTTGCAGGAGCTGGAGCATGTACAGGAGCTAATGAAAAATTCAATATAACATTTCTAGTTATGTTGAAATTTGATGTTGAAATGAGGAAAGTTTTTTTATTTTATTTTATTGTAGTCACTGTCAACATTGAAGCCCATATTAAAAGAAAGATATTATTAAAAACTTTATGCCATTCTTAAGTCTGTCAGTGCGTGTGAGGAAATTGGCCGAGGTTCAAACAAGCCAGTTAGATTTTTTCCCGGTTGTGACCTCATATGAGAAGAGGACCTCCCGTGGCTTGTTACTCAACTCTGCTGTTCTCTGAGGCATGGACCTGCAGTAGCTCATTTGCATAGACACTAAAACTGTGTGTTTTGATGGAGGAGTGAAATAAAGTGCGTTTGAGGTATGAAAACTCTCTAGCTAGAGTAGTAACATAAAAACTTTGATTGATCTCTGAGACATGTGTTAACTTAATGTGTTAAATAAATAATAAATACGGGAAAATCCATGTCATTTATTTGAACTTATTTTTACATAACAACATGATTCTATAGTCCTCTCTTCAAATCCATTATTTAAAAGTGATTATTATTTGAGTAAGTGATTATTATTTCATCATTTTTGAAGAATCCAGTTTGAATGGGTTCAATTTTGTGCCTGGTTCTTCTCAAGGGTTTTTCTTAATAATCTCACCCCCTGGCTTGATTATTATGAATCTAAAGCTGATTTGTGACGATATCTACTGTTAAAAGTGCTACGCAAATAAAATTCAATTCAAGTGGATTGAATGAGAGTGAATATTACCCATGGGGTATTTGGTGTGTTATGTAACATGCTGAAAAAAGTCATGCTTGTACTGTATGTGGTGTTCAGTTGAAAACACTGATGCCTTGGGCAGGTAATTTTGTAACTATAGCAAATATCTGACTGAAATTTATCTAATGTGCTTTATTTTTTCAGTTCGATGTACAGTACAGACCAAAAGTTTGGACACACCTTCTCATTCAAATTGTGTGAATTTGTATTATAGCGAGAAAAAAGCAACTAAGTGAAGAAAAAAACGAGTGGCCATCATTACTTTAAGAAATGAAGGTCAGTCAGTCCGAAAAATTGGGAAAACTTTGAAGGTGTCCCCAAGTGCAGTCACAAAAACCATCAAGCGCTACAAGGAAACCGGCTCACATGCGGACCGGCCCAGGAAAGGAAGACCAAGAGTCGCCTCTGCTGCGGAGGATAAGTTCATCCGAGTCACCAGCCACAGAAATCGCAGGTTAACAGCAGCTCAGATCAGAGAGCAGGTCAATGCCACACAGAGTTCTAGCAGCAGACACGTCTCTAGAACAACTGTTAAGAGGAGACTGTGTGAATCAGGCCTTCATGCTAGAATATCTGCTAGGAAACCACTGCTAAGGACAGGCAACAAGCAGAAGAGACGCGTTTGGGCTAAAGAAAACTCTTTGAATGAGAAGGTGTGTCCAAACTTTTGGTCTGCACTGTACCTATAATCCTCTTTTTTGTTTGTTACAGCATATAATGAGAAGATCGTGGCTTTTCTACGCCAGCCGAACATTCTGGAGTTGCTCCAGGAGAGGCAGCCTAGTTTGGCCCGCAATCACACACTCAGGTGAGAAGAACTCTGTCTTCTGTGTGAGAACGAGTGTGAAATCAGCAGGCGTGTCAGGTCTTTGTTATTACAAAAACAAACAAGCAAAACAACAACAAAAAAACAGTTCTAAAGAACTAAAGTTTAAAAATCTATGTCTAAGTCTATGCCTTTATCCAAAATGACTTGGAATCGACACAGGATTTAACTGAGCAGTTTAGTGTTAAAGGCTTGTACCTCTTGCTGCGCCTTCATTGACAGCATGGTGATGCTGGGATTTAAACTCATGATCTCCCGATCAATAGCTTAAGGGTTTAACTGCTAAGCTATCGCTGCTCAGTTTTATCCAGAATAAAATGTTTTTCCTTAAACATCAAGTTTTTTTTTTCATTGTTATTATTATTACTGTATATTTTCATAAATAAATAATAAATTTTGGATTAAGCACTATAGTTGCTATGAAGTGATTTACTTTTTTTTTTTTTTTTTTTACTAATACACCATTTAATTTGTTAATTCATTACAGTTTAATTACACAGCCTGCATTATGTCCACAGTATGTATGTAGAGTAATAAGCCATGCATTCACACTCATTAGCTACCTTGGACACCTTGCTAGTACTGGGTTGGACATGTTTTACCTTCAGAACTGCCATAATTCTTGGTGGCATAGATTCAACAAAGTGCTGGAAACATTCCTTAGAGACTTTGGTCCACACTGTCATGATAGCATCAGACAGCTGCTGCAGATTTGTCGGCTGCACATCCGTGCTGTGAATCTCCTGTTCTACCACATCCCAGAGGTGCTCTAATGGATTACGATCTAGTGACTGTGAATGCCATTTGAAGAAACCAGTTTGAGATGATTGTAGCTTTGTGTACCATGAACATTATCACGTGCAATAAAAATAAATAAATAAATAAAATAAAATAAAAACTCAGGGAAGCTGTAGGATTTAAACAGTGGTCAGTGGGTACTATGGGGCACGAAATGTGCCAAGAAAATCTCCCACACACATTACCCCACCAGCACCACCATCCTGAACCACTGACACAAGGCAGGATCGATCCAATGTTTTTCCAATCTTCGATTGTTTAATTTGGTGCACCCTTGTGAATTTTATCCTCATTTTCCTGTTCTTCAAGGTTCAACATGTTGTGTGTTCAGAGATACTCATCAACATACCTCAGTTGAAACAAAATGCTAAAACTGCTCCTCTCTGGATGTTTTTTTTTTTTTTTCAGCTCATTCTCAGTAAAACCTACAGTAGAGATGGCTGTAAGTGAAAATCCCAGTAGATCAGCAGTTTCTGAAATACTCAGCCCAGCCTACTACATCTGGCACTAACCACCATGCCTTGTTTAAAGTCACTTAAAATAACTTCCCATGCTTCTGATGCTTGGTTTAAACTTCTTGGCCATGTCTACATGTAGAATCTAAATGCATTGAATTGCTGCCATGTGATTTGCTGATTAACAAGCAGTTGAACAAGTGTACCTAATTAAGTGGCCGGCGAGTGATTTGTTTGCAGTGTTGCAGTAACTTATTACCTGGAGCAACAATGAGTATGAACAGTAGACACATGTTATGGGATATCCTAGACACAGCAGAATCTGGATATCCTGTTTTTCATTGTCTGCAAAGATGCATCATGATGTTATATATTTGTTTATTTGTCCAATTTCCCTTATTAGCCAGCTACTTATTTATTATGGCACATAAGCACAAATATGGCAATTCACTTTTTTACTGTTAATACTGTGTACTCCTCACAGTTTGCCGGATCATTAATGGAAGTTTATTAATGGAGAGTTTAATGGAATTGTCCAGTGAGCAGGACTGCAGGACGATGTGCTTAAAGTTGGATAAAGTGAAGAACCTAAGAAGGTTATTTCACTAGTGTGTCTTGCAGCCCCCAATTTTGTTTTCACGTAATTATGTTTCCAATGCAATATAAATTGGATTATAATAATGTCAGAATTTCCCAGGCGTGTTTGCAGGACAGAAAGAAAAAAAACAACAACTGGAAGAGACTAATTACACCAAACACAAATCATACTGTCGCATTTATCTTTCTAGAAAAGACAAGATAAGTATTATGACCGTGTAATAATAATCGCTCTGATAATCTCAGGAAGACGACTTAGATGAGCTCGGGACACCATAATTAACCTTCTATACGTCAATCCTATATGGTTCCCACTTCTGGGTTTACTGTCGG
Source organism: Clarias macrocephalus (assembly GCA_011419295.1). Lineage (NCBI taxonomy): Eukaryota > Metazoa > Chordata > Actinopteri > Siluriformes > Clariidae > Clarias > Clarias macrocephalus. Next base: position 12,545 of record JAAGKR010005201.1, on the reverse strand, counting down.
TGGATGACGCACGGCTGTCACGGCTGTTGTCATTAAATGTGATAAGAGCACCATTTATGTATAGAGTTACACACTGAGACTGATTCCTATCTCCCAAATGTGGATGTCTGATCGTTGTCTTAAAAGCATTCCTGAACGCCACTTATTACAGCTCCATTCAGCAAGGTGAAATGCATTCATTACCTGTGTGCTTAAACACAATTAACATTCCTCCAGCCATTCAGCTTATTTTCTACATAAAAAGGAGCCTAAAAATGAAGAGTTGGACGGGAATAATCTGCTGAGTGTACGTATTTATGTTCTTGCAGGGAGAAGATTCATTACATCAGGACCGAGGGGCCACAGGTGGTGGAGAAGCTGTCTTGTGATGCAGACCTGGTTATTTTGTTAAGGTGTGTGTGTGTGTGTGTGTGTGTGTGTGTGTGTGTGTGTGTGTGTGTGTGTGTGTGTGTGTGTGTGTGTGTGTGTGTGTGTGTGTGTGTGTTTTTTTTTTATTTATTTTTTTATAAATCCTCATGATGTAAACCCCATGTAGCATAATCCTTAGTGCCAAGCCTTAATCTTGCCTTTAGCGGTGATCTGACACACACACATGGTCTTGCATGCAGTGCAATAAATCTCTGTAGTTCTATCAGGATCTAACTGCATGTTTGCCTCTTTTTGTCCACGGTTTCCCAAAACAATGATGTGTTAAACCTAGGACTTATTCTCAGCATGATTTAATAATTCAGGACTGGTTCTCCCTGACTGAACAGATATTATCTTCCGTGATTTCATGTTTAAATGCAGCTTTTCTACAATTAAATGATTATAGACTGCTTTTTCCAAACTCGTGCTGGTTCAAGACTCGTGCTAAATTATCCTGCGTATGAGATAATTATCCATTCAGCTCCTGTAGTCTAGGACTAAAGAGAGGACTCCAGTTGTATTTACTTGCCTTGCAGACACGGTTTACGAGCGAGGCAAAGAGAATTTACAATTGAGACAAAAGACAATACAAGACTAGAGCATTTACATACAGTCAGCTTCATGATTACGGGTGTTATTAGTATATATGGATTATGCATATTTGGAAAGTACTTTTATTAAACAAGCAGCCTTATGCTTGTGACAAAGCCTTATGGACTGCATAGTTAAAATATTGATGCTGTGGCTATTGATCCATTTACTGGATGTGTGAATTTTGGATCATTGTCTTGCTGAAAGAGTCAACCGCAATCCATTGGCAAAGATTCTTTTCTTGGCACATAGATTGTAATTTAAAACCTCCTCGTACTCCACGGACGCCATGATTCATTGCCCCCCCAATAATACATTACCATGCGTCCTACTTAACCAGCCTTTTCATGGCAAATCCACCATAAGTGTGTCAAAATTTTCTATGTAGTGTCCTCTAATACCTCTTTCATTACGTTCCAGTGACCTGACCTGACCTGAAATTCCCACAAACAGTTTGTACCTGAGCCTCCAATAACGAAAGTGGACTCCATATTAACTTAAACACCTCGACTGTTGCACTGTCCAAACACACAGCATGGATGCAGATCAATCCCCGCTACCTGATAAATCTCTGTTTCTCTCCTACATGAGGACGGCTTCTCTGTTGAGTCTGGTTCCTCTCAAGGTTTCTTCCTATAAACATCTCAGGGAATGTCTTCACACATTTCATACTCGTTTCCCTAATTAGCTTTTTGATTCTGTAAAGCTGCTTTGCGCCAATGACCATCGTTAAAAGTGCTATGTAAAAACAATTTAATTGAATCGAATTGTCCTCCGGATGCCCAAATCTGCAGTTAATAATGAGAAATAGTTTTTAGGCATGCTGTGAGAAGAAATAATTTGGCATGTTGGTGGCATATTACTGTAGATTCGGGAACACCAATTAACCTAATTTGGCGACTTAGTGTTTGGCACTCCTTGCACCTTCAGGTCCTGGATTTGAATTCCCAAGTCAGGTCTGTGTGCATGGAGTTTGCATGTTCCTCCCGTGCTTGGTGGGTTTCCCCTGGGTTCTCCGGGTTTCCTCCCACAGTCCAAAGACATGCAGATTTAGCTAATTGGCCTCCACAAATCTCCAGTAATGTGTAGATGTTAAACGGAGGACCTACCACAGTCGTACAAAATGGGAATTACTGTAATAACAATGGTCAACCTTGGCCTTCATGGTCCCTGGTTGGACTACAGAGGTTCCCAGATGGATGGATGGATGGAATTAGTCTTATCTGCAGGTGTTTATACAGTAAAAGGAAACTGGAGTACTCAGAGGAAACCCACCAAGCACAGGGAGAACATGAAAACAGACTCGAGGTGGGAATCGAACCCGGACCCTGCAGGCGCAAGGCGACAGTTTAGCATGTACTTTTACACCATATCACAAGAAACTATTCCAAGAGAAACATAGAAACATTAGAGTGATCCTGGGAACAGCTAGACATGAGGCTTGGAGAAAATGATAGCTATGAATATTAACCGTGAAGCAGCCAGAAGGCTTACATGCAGAAATTACACTAATACAGAAAAACATTAACACAAAGTATGTGATTCTGAGAAGCGCAGCTTATCACCTGCATAATTACGCATAACCTGCATCCCAAATTATCCTGTGTTCAGCTCTGGATCTGATCTCTCTCCAGCTTGTTCGAAGAGGACATAATGTCATACATCCCGGCTCACCCATTCCATCCTGGCCTCAACTTTTCCCCAAGATGCTCTCCTGGATCCTCACCCCAGAATTCACCAGGTGCGTGTATTCTTTGTCTTAAAGAAATCAATGTAGATTGATTACACTGCCGGGGACCCTGGCAGGAACCTGTCGATAAAGGCGGGGGAACTAATCATGTTTACAAAAACTATTATTGAAGCCAAAATATTATGTTTGTACAGTGAAGATTTTACAACTAGCAATAATTTAATGCCGGCACGTAACCTCGAGCTAAGAGTGTGTTTGTATTGGCAGGACTGCAGAGAGCCAGAGCACCTGCTCCATATCGCAGGGACTTTGAAGCCAAACTTCGCAATTTTTACAGGAAGCTTGAAGCCAAGGGCTATGGCCAAGGGCCAGGGAAAATGAAGTATGTGTGTGTGTGTGTTTGTGCAAGTGTGGCATCGGTGTTATGTGCACAATGGATACATTATAAAATGAAAGCAGATCTAATCTTTGCCTTCTGTCCTGACACACACATCTGTCTGTTTTGTGAAAGGCTGCTCATCAGAAGAGAGCACCTGCTCGAGGGCACGTTCAACCATGTGATGGCACATTCACGCAAGGAGCTCCAGAAGAATAAACTCTACATCATGTTTGTAGGAGAGGAAGGGTATGAACGATGCCATTACAGCACCTCCGGTTCCACTTTTAAATAAATAAAATGTATTGCAGTAATTATATTCTCAGATCTCATGTAACTTAATATCATAAAACAACATAATACAGTATAATCTATACATAACTTTTTTAGACTTATAAGTTCCTTCGGTTTTTCTGGGTTTATTTTACAGTCCAAATTGTTTTCTATATTTTTTCTATGTATTTTCTATAAAACCAATTGCTTGATCCAGCAGTTTAACTAAAAATTATTCCATGTAGTATATATACCAAAACTCACTCACATTAACACATGCCAAGATATCACTTAGCACAACATAACCCTAACTGAAACCTGTACAAAAGACATAATTATTGTAACTGTGCAATAATTGTAACCATATTTAACCTGACATGTACTCAGATTTCTTGCTCTGAAAATGTTTACATCCAGCATTCGGCAAACGCAGCAAAGGATGAAGTCATAAACTGTACTACTGTATGTAAAGTTTTATATACAGTAGCTTAGTTAAACTTAAGCATCTAACATAAATTATGACTCATAAATCCATTTTTAATTGACAGTTTATCATTGGATGTACAGAGCTCTTGCATGTTACTGTACATCAGATCTGATGGAAAACAAAACCAGCTGTCATTTTGTCTGGCAACCTGTTTGCAGTTCTACAGTGCCAGACCATTACAGTGCCAGGTTCTGCATGGGTAGTGCCTCAGCATACAAAGTGGAAAACCTGGACGACAAAAAGAAAAGAGATCTGTGGTTATCCGCCATCTAGCAAGGAGACAAGGCTAATACTGGTCAAAGATTAAGATTCAATTAGTTGCCACTTGTATTTTACAGCCTAGTTATTTTTTTTGTTGCATAATCCAGTTAGGAAGCTGAGGTCAGAGAGCAGTGTTAGCCAGGTTACAGGCCCCCCAGAGCAGTTAAGATCCTTGCTCAAAGGCTCAACAGTTGGCAGCTTGGCAGTGCTGGGGTTTGAACCCTCGACCTTCCGATCAGCAACCCAGAGCCTTCACCGTCTGGTCTCTCTTCATGTGTTCTGTGAAATCCGTTGGGACAAATTCAGACAGTGATTCATCATTATTGGTTGGTGGTATCATCAGTGCCAGACTGATGAATGTTTTGATTGTGGATCATGTGACTGCGAGAGTTCTATTATTGATAGACTCGTACCCTAATAATGAAATGTCTGGTCACTTGGTTTCTTGCTATGTCTTCGTCTGGTCGTCTGTCTTATGCAGTCTGGACTACAGCGGGCCCTCGAGGGAGTTCTTCTTCCTGCTGTCTCAGGAGCTCTTTAACCCATACTACGGCCTGTTCGAGTACTCGGCCAACGATACGTACACCGTCCAGATTAGTCCCATGTCTGCCTTTGTAGAGAACCATTTAGAATGGTATGTCATACTCTCTCTCTCTTTCTTTCTCATTTTCTACCAATCAACTAACAAAATGTCATGTTTCGTCAAGACATTAGTAAGATTATTCAACCAATTTTATATTACATGTTTATATATATATTTATATATTTATATTTGTCTGAGTTTGTCTCTTTAGCAAAAAAATTTAATAAAACATTTATTAAATTTTTTTGCTAAAGAGACAAACTCAGACAAACTCACGTCTATAGATATTAATTTTCCCACTTACTGGGTGACTCATAGGAATAGATCAGGTGATGGCTTAATGTGGTAGTGCATATCCTTTATATAATATGGATTACAAGTAGATGTGTGTGTGCCAGTCAGACAAAAGTGTACCAAGTGCAGTACTTAAGTAAAAAAAGTTTGCATTGAGAGCATTGCGTAATGGAAGTTCATTTACTAATGCTGTCTGGCCCAACAGGTTCCGCTTCAGTGGACGTATTTTGGGCTTGGCACTGATTCATCAGTACCTACTGGATGCATTCTTCACCCGGCCGTTCTACAAAGCTCTCCTTCGACTGTGAGTCTTCTTCTCAGCACACATTAAATGTGTCCGTCTAAAAAGTATGACTTTATGGCTGTCAACCCTCACTCTTCCAGATTGTTTGCTGTCCTATGATGGATGGGTGCAGTGATGTGATAGTTGCTGTGGGTGGGGAAAAGTACATTATTGTAAAATAGGTTGAAAGCACAATAATGTCACAATATTTTATATAATGATTATTTACTGTATATATACCTGGTTATTATTTATTTACAGTTTGTCTAGACCAGGTTGATCATGGTTGACTTTTTGGGAGCTTTTTGTCATTATTATTATTATTATTATTATTATTATTATTATTATTATTATTATATCTAATGCCTCTGGTCTAATTACCAAATTAACCACAATAGAAAACACACTATTTAAGGATGAATGAACAGAAACAAATAGTTTATGCTCCTTGCATTCACTTCAGTGGTTGAAAATGAATTATAACTGGAGATTAATTAAACGCTTGGTGAAGTTGCATTGCAAAACAAAGTGACAGTCGAAATCACAGCTATGGTTAATAATGTGTGCACAAACACAATAAAAGGAGAAAACTGAGGATTGGGACTAAAACAGCTGTTTGACCATAAGAAAAGCACTTGTTAGAGCGGCTAATGATAAATTTTTTTTGCTTTTTTTTTTAGGGAGTATAAAGACTTAATTTTAGGCACAATAGAAATAAGGTCATATGGTCTGATGAGCTCAAATTTTCCCTATTCCAGAGCCATGACATCAGGGTAAAAAGGGAGGCACCTGAAATTGATTCATCCATCATGCATAGTGGTCACTGTACAAGCCTCTGGAGGCAGTGTTATGATCTGGGGTTGCTTCAGTTGCTAAGGTCTAGACTCATTATGACAATAAAATGAAGTCAACTGTGACCTGAGTGTACTGAATGACCAGGGTATCACGTCTATGGAGTTTGTTTGTTTTTTTTCCTCCCAAGGCACAGGCATATTCCAGGACTTAAATTATCTGGGAGCATGAGGAATCATTTTCACAAATGAACTGGCCACCAAATTGCACACAGTAATCAAAGCTTAAGGTGGCCAAATGAAATCTTAGAGTGTGTGACTTGATTTTTGGCCAGGCAGTGTACGGCATGTCTTCTGTTCAGAGTTCATGGCACTACTCAAAAGTGATAACATAAACATGTCTCCTTCAAATGGCCTCATCCTTTTCGTTCTTGTTAGTTTATTATCTGGAGATTTGTAAGCAAGGACTTTATTGTAACTGGACGTTTACATATGTCTTTGAATAGCCCTGGTCTAGATTAGACTTTAAACTACAGTATACTTTAATTGCAGAAGGGTGGCATCCATGTAAACATTGTATACTGTATGTGTTATATCTTGGACAGAGCAACCGATTTGAGTGATTTAGAGTACCTGGATGAGGAGTTCCACCAGAGCCTGCAATGGATGAAGGATAATGATATTACAGACATCCTGGACCTTACCTTCACTGTGAATGAGGAGGTCTTTGGACAGGTGCTACATGCCTTAACCCAACCCATTTCTTGATACATCTGGTTCTACATATTTAAAAAAATATATAGCTTTTTTGCAACAGTACATATTACTCATAATAAACACTATACATTCCAAATCGTGATAATTCTTTCTGCACACAGGTAACAGAGCGGGAGCTGAAGTCGGGTGGAACCAACATCCAGGTTACTGAGAAGAACAAGAAGGAGTACATTGAGAGAATGGCCAAGTGGAGGGTGGAGAGAGGGGTGGTGCAGCAGACAGAAGCGTTAGTTCGGGGTTTCTACGAGGTACGCAAGCATATCTAAACAAAAAAAAAATTATTTTGACATTTATCCAACAATGCTAAAACCAAATATGAATATTTAGCCACATTTTCAGTTGGTCTATGTAAATAAAATGTAGTGACAGAAATGTTTAGATGGAACATGAGGAAGATACCATACTCTAAACACTTGTACTTGAGTACCTGCGTTACCTTTATTGTGTATCTTAAATATGGAAATAGAAACATAGTAATAGTGCATACCTTTAAGCTTATTTAAGGTACATAATTATGACCAATAATGTACCTCTGATTAGCCTTTAAAGTAAAGATTTATAAGGTTCACTAAATCCACTGTGCAAGGGGAAAAAAACTTTGAGAGCAGTCAAAGTTGTACATACAGAAACAGTTAAGCATTTGGACCCAGGATTTATTTTCTATATTCTAGAGCAATCCTGGAGATTTCAAAACTATGAAATAACACATATGGCATTGGGTAATTAAGAGACAACAACTGTTATGATAAGGCACAAAGGTCAGCTGTTCTGGAATAGTTCTTGCAAGAACAGTATTGTCGAGTGCATTTGCAAAACCCATCAAGCACCATGATGAAACTGGCTCTCCTAGGATGGCAAGACCAAAACTTACCTTTAGTGCAGAGTTCATTTAGAGTTACCAGCCTCCAATTAACTTTATTAACATCACCAATTAACAAATAGCACCTCAGATTAGATTCATTATGAAGACTTTACAGAGCATAAGCAGCGGATGTTCAAAGGAGATTATTGCATATTTTGGACACCTACATTGTTTTACAGTGTAGAAGGAAATAAAAATCAGGAAAGATCATCGAGTTAAAAGATCTTTCCAAACTTTTGACTGGTACTGTAAATACTGTGTATATTAAACTTCATAGTTAGTTTTCAACATATTTATTACAGTGGAACCTTGGATTACAAGCATAATTTGTTCCAGAAGTGGGCTCGTGTTCCAAAACACTCGTAAACCAAATCTAATTTCCCATAAGAAATAATGAAAAATTATTCGTTCCACAGCCAAAAAAATAAATACATAAAAATAATTAATACAATATTTAATTAAAGTAAAAATAAAACAAGAGAGAGAGAGAGAGAAGAGTGTGTGTGTGTGTGTGTGTGTGTGTGTGTGTGTGTGTGTGTGTGTGTGTGTGTGGGTGGGTGCTTGTGTGTTGGGTGTGTGGGTGGGTGTGTGGGTGTCAAATTACGCGCGCGAACACACATAGAACTAAGGACACACTGAAACAGAGGGAGATGTTGATTATACCAGTAAGCGACAAGCACTAAGACCCAGCTGGGGAGACAATTACCCACAATTCTGCAGCGCAAAAAAGAGAAAAACCATTGGTTCAGTTGTGATCATGTGACGCTCAGTGTCAAAATAAGAAGCGTCATAGGTCTCATGATACTCGGTACTCGTAAACCAAGACTTTTGCTCGGTTTCCAAGTCAAAATTTATTAAAAATCCTTGCTCGTCTTGCGGAACACTCGCAAACCGCATTACTCGCAATCCGAGGTTCCACTGATTTGTTGTGGTCAACATTATTGAATTGTCAATCCTGATTGGGCAGAAGATCAGCTCTGTAAGTAAGTTTCGCTACAATACAAGCATCATACAGTAGGTTTATACTGTCTAAATTCATCCTGATATGTTAATTGTGAATTGCTATACTAGCAACATACAGTATACAGTGACTTATGTTCTTTAGTTAAAACTAGTTAGCCTTGACAAATTGCTGTGATATAATAGGTGTTAAACTCTACAGGACATGCTGTTTTCTACCCCATTGAAAAGTGACACCCTGTCTTGGATCATTTTCCTATAACAGCATGCAATATTGTTGTTGTTTTTGTTGTTTTAAATCCTGTAAAGATCCACATATACTGTATCTCAATGACATCAGGTGGTAATCAGAATCAAAATCACAATATTTTATTGAGTCCCTTAGCAAAATTGTTAAGTTGCAGTTGCTCACATTACGATCAATAGTAAAAAACATATATAAAAGTCACAATAAAATATAAGAGTCACAGTAAAATATAAGTTTTATTAGATTATTGCACTGAAACCTAGTTTACATAAATTGACCAAAATATTGATATTCTATAAATGTTGTATTAAAATTCATATCATAAATACAGTTTAATACCCAACTCAGGGAGAGTTTGATGGCCTCAGGCAGAAATGATTTCCTGTGGCGCTTTGTGGTTGTATAAATCTGCCCCTTAAGCACTGCCCGGACTGACCAGCATGTTCTGGAGTGGGTGGGAGGAGTTGTCCAAGATGGAAGGTACCTTGGACAGCATCCCTTTCTTTGATACCGTCGGTAGAGAGTCCAGCTCCTCCCCAACAACATTCAGGGGAGCACTGACCACCACAGACTCATAAGACATCTTCAGCTTTGGACTTGACCCCCCTCAGACCATAGAAGTGGCTCAGGCCCTTAATGTAAAGGATTTCATGGTTCTTAGTCCAGTTTATTGTCTATGTATACCATGGACACAGGAGTCACAGGAGACATTGGAGTCACTCACAATATTGGAGTCCAAACTCCTCAAAAATGAAACGTAAAGGAATGCTTGATTGTACACATTATGTTTTTGATCAGGTGGTAGATTCACGACTGGTGTCAGTTTTTGATGCTCGGGAGCTGGAGCTGGTCATTGCAGGAACTGCAGAAATCGACCTGAATGACTGGAGGTCCAACACAGAATATAGAGGAGGTGAGACTATGATTTTCCAATAAATGCATTGGCATTGATGTTTCAGAGGTAATGTGTACCCTGACCGTGTCTTGAGTAAGTCATTTAACATTGTGCTGCTCTGTCATAGTAGTTTGTCACCAGGAACTGTCATTGAAATATTTAAATAATTCATGTCATGTCATGATACAGCAGCATGGCTGTCGAAAAGCAATGACACTCATATTTATCCTGTTGCGACGGCCCAGTTCTGTGCTCTATTTATTTCTTGTCTAAATGTCAGCCGTAGTAGATGACATCCCATGCCAGGAATATTCATAAACATCCATAACTCATTAACCTCCAAGAGTGCTGTGGTGAGATCGCCAGAACACTCATCTGGCCCTTATTACAGCCTGGGCTCTTAATTGCCCGTGATAATTATCTGCTCCATTTGAGCCATTTAACCTGCTTTTACTCAAGACATCTGCAATCAATTAATCTGGAGTCCAACACACCTTGTCCAACCTTTGCTGCCAAAACAAGCCAGCTGTTTGTCCCGCTCACTGTTTATTGCCATACGTGGAATTTTTGACATTGGTAATAAAACCTGAGTGGTATGCTGAGTTGCAGCTTGTGCCTTGGAGGTGAACCGGCCTCATTCATAACTGTGACACCACTACTAACTTTCCACTGACAAGACCAAGTAACGCATTTCCATCAAGTTGACAGGGCAAGAGATGAATGGGTTCTCTAATAAATGATTCCATCCAGGCTACCATGATGGACACATCGTGATTCGGTGGTTCTGGGCGGTGGTGGAGAACTTTAATAACGAGCAGAGGCTACGTTTGCTGCAGTTTGTGACTGGAACGTCCAGCGTGCCGTATGAGGGCTTCGCAGCTCTGCGTGGGAGCAACGGCCCACGCCGCTTCTGCATCGAGAAATGGGGCAAGATCACCTCTCTACCCAGGTATGAGAAAACAACATTAACATTAATGTTTTAAGTTCCTGGGGCTCTTGTGAATGCAACACTGTGAACTCTGCAAGGTAGGTGTGTGTGTGTGTGTGTGTGTGTGTGTGTGTGTGTGTGTGTGTGTGTGTGTGTGTGTGTGTGTGTGTGTGTGTGTTAAAAAAAAAAAAAAGTTTTAGGATAAATCTTGTGTTTTGAGCTTCACCTTGCTCACAGAAAGTGACACAACCTGCTGTGGAAATATTTACATTTCCAAGCATTTCCAAGAATTGTACAGTACCTTGGATGTTCACAACACCACGAAGGATCAGTATTTTAGTATAGCAGCTTGGCTCGAGCTATCATTCCTGCTGTTTATAATATGGAATAAAATCACTGTCAAAAATAATTGTGCGTAAAAATAAAAAAAAGATTTGTGTGGAATTCTGTGTTTTGTCCGAGTTGGATTCTAAAATCTACAGCCACGACAGCTTACAGATACGATATTTTGTGTGTTTGTTACAGTACAACTCTGAAATATATACGACTCTGACTGTTTACAGACACAAAACTCGTTTTTACAACCCCTCTGTCACACGGACAAATTGCGAAATTACACCCATGAATGTAGTGTGTTCAAGGCCACATGCACATGCAGGGAAGAGGAATCGATTCGGCCACCATTTTAAACCACAGGTGCCAAAATGGCAGATCAGCATTCGAGCGCTCTCTCATTGTCTCAGGTAAAGTTTTTTTTTCCCACAGATTCGTACATGTTTAAGAGAAGTAAAATTGCAGACATGTTTTCACTATAGCAGGTAAGATTTTACGTAGGAGTTTAAAACGGTGATGGGGCGTATGTACCAAATCGATTCCTCTTTCTTCAGATAGTAATGCCTGTGCATGTGGCCTTGATGGTGTATTTTTGACAGTGGTGTAACACTCTACATTCATGGGTGTAATTGCGCAATTCGTCCGTGTGACAGAGAACTTGTAAAAACGAGTTTTGTGTGTGTAAAAGGTCAGAGCCGTATATTTAAAAGTTGTACTCTAACAAACACACAAAATATCGTATTTGTAAGCTGCTGTGGCTGTAGATTTTGAAATCCAATTTGGACAAAATACAGAATTACAAACAAATCTTTTTTTATGCACAATAATTTTTTACAGTGATTCTATTCCATATTATATATATAGTCAAACCTATATATTACATCTATACGTTCTAACTTACACATTGCATCTCAAAAATTAGGATATCTTTATTTTTCTGAATTTGATTCAAAAAGTGAAAATCTTATATATTCTCGATTTAATGTGTCAAGTGAAATTAATATTTTAAGGCTTTCTCTAAGGAATCTCTTGTGTAGTCATTCCTTCTGTTTATATATACAGTATATATCTATCTATATACCTGTATACAGTATACACACACACACACACACACACACACACACACACACATACCTGTATACAGTATACACACACACACATATATACCTGTATACAGTATACACCCACACACACACACCTGTATACAGTATACACACACACACACACACACACACACACACACACACATACCTGTATACAGTATACACACACACACATATATATACCTGTATACAGTATACACACACACAACACATACACACACACACACACACACACACACACACACACACACACACACACATACATACATACCTGTATACAGTATACACACACACACACATATATACCTGTATACAGTATACACCCACACACACACACACCTGTATACAGTATACACACACACACACACACACACACACACACACACACACACACACACACACA
>JAAGKR010005200.1:0-45002 GCA_011419295.1 Clarias macrocephalus | reverse complement strand
GTTGTTCCACTAGTAAACTGAGCACGCACGCTGAACTGTTGCTTAGTCTGTCTGGCAGCCGCGTGTATAAATGGCCGCGCCGGTGGCTGTTCAGAACTCCGCGTGGTAGCAGCCTGTGGATCTGCCCGTTCTGAACAGTTTAAGCGCGGCTCTGCCCCTCGCGCCCCCCGCGTCGTTACAGATACTTTGTGTAATTCACATCTTTACTGAACATGTTCTGATTTTGTAAAATAACGACAACCGTTTCCTTCCTAGACATTTTGTATGAACTGAAGCTCAGCATGTCTTCTTTTCTTCAGCGTATTTGCCTAAATATTCCTTTTTAAGGACAGGTGTAATACGAAGTAAAGATCTGTTGTTCAGTTAACTATGCGAATGTCATGATTCGTGAATATGACAAAATATCTTCGTTAAAACGTAAAAATGTGTCGACATTGAGCACCATCAGAAGACAGGAATGAACAAAAAATCTATATATTTTTGTAAATATTCTTATATGCACACAATGTGCTTCGGGCTTTTTATAATAATAAACATAATGTTTTCTTGCTGTTTGTGTCCAGCATTTCATCCATTATTTGACCATGGCTGGAAATAATAGCTGGAATGTGGGTTTTATGTGAATTTATTACTGAAAAAAGCTGTTCATTGCCGTGCATTAACCCCGATTTGTCCGTATACTTTCACTTTACAAAAGGCAGCGTTTTGATGAAAAGGCTGATTATCCAGTTCGATTTATCGATAAAAATGGCAGAAAGTCTTCGCGTCTCGCAATAATCCAGATCAAACACAATACACATGTCCATAAATAAAAAGGAATATTTAAGCATATACGCGAAATACATTCCACTTATTATTTCACAATATTACAGATTAAAACAAGGAAAGAAGACGTGCTGAGCTCCAGTACAATGTGCTGGCGAAATATATTTTAGGCAGAGACGTCTGCTCGGTCTTGTTAATTCTTTTTAAAACCCTCAATTCTCCCAATTCCCCCATCAGCAAAACCGGTTTGATAACTTCACACATATTGTGAATGAAAGGTGAGAAGAGGGATTACAGTAACTGGGGGTCTGCATGTGTTCATGTGTTAATAAAAATTATACACTTTTGTATTCTTTGTTTTACTTCGTCTTTTTGCACACGCGTGTGCATCTTTAAATTCGAACAGAAAATAATAGTGGGCTGGTAGGCACGTAATAGACATGTAACTTAAACGGTTGAATGAAGTTAAATATACACAATAAATTAATAATTGCGTTTGCCTTACATTTGAGCACTCATGTGTAAATAGCTTTTTCATTGTATATACTCCCATATCATATATGTGTATCTAATACTGTTTTATTCATATTTTACATTACATGCAGTTTTTAATTTACTTGCAATTGTACTTTTAAAATATAACCTACGTACGTATCTACAGTATAAGCATGTTTAACTACTACAGCAGTGAATGAGAAATTTGGTCTGGCTTTTAGATAAAGACCTTATTTGATATAATTGTATTATTTCATTAATGATCTCATTAGAAATACAATTCTTATTCTCTATATTATTGTCGAATATAGTCCTTCAGAGCAAGCACGGTGTAAGAAGATTCTGCTGAATCTCTTCTCACCTTTCATTCAAGATATGTGTGAATTTATCAAACTGGGTGCGCTGTTGGCAAATACTGTAGGGGGTTTTAGATGAATTGACAAGACAGTACGGACGTCTCTGACTAAATTTTATTTCCCCAGCAAAAAAGTGAAATCAGACTTCATAGTTGGAGTTTATACTTTGAGTGTAATTCACAATTGACCTGTATATCAACTTGATAACTAGCGAATGCTTTAGTAAAGGGCTCTGAAACAGCGGCAATATGAATGACAATGGAATATTACAGAACGTGCGAGTTGACACCCATGCAGTTTGACACACATTAAAATGTTGGATTTGAATTAAAATGCCACACATTTCACACACACACACACACACACACACACATATATATATAAAAAATATATTGGGCTTTTGAAATAAAAATCCAACATTTTAACACATTAAGGATATTCGTGTTTAATTCAATTATTAAATCCTCATGTTCCAGTGTTTATGCAGTAATTTGGTCATGTTCACCCATGGGGTGACAATATAATGATTCATTATTTATTATTATGCTTACTTACTCAGAGAGATTCAGTTTGATGCAGATTGGTACATGACCAAATGGTACCTTTACTACCATTTAAAACAATTTATTATATGAAGTGGTGCAGAAGTGTATAATAAACCTGAAAAAATAAACACAAAAAAGATGGACAGCTATTTATTTAATTATCATTTTAAATATTTATCAACATAAGTTATCCATCAATGCAGTATGTCTGCATTTTAATCGATAAATCACACGATAAAAGCACGATTTAGGGAATCTCATTTCATCATTATAAACATAATTTATGAATTACACTCGAATGGGCGGTAGAGCTCTGATTAGACTACGTACAGTGGAAAATAGGCTCAACATCTCGGAGTCCAAGCCTCATTTAAATAAAAAAAATTAATTAACAAATATTATAAGTAAACAACAGTAGCACAAGTTTAGAAAAAATATTTAGACTCTGAATAGATGCCGAATTATTATTTAAGGTGTGCCAGCTGGCACTATTCTTATATTGCTCTTTGTCAGGGTAAATCGTTCATTGACAACCCCGTCAAATTCCATGTACTGTAAATAGGTAGTCTGAGAATTTATTTACCATAAGCTTTGTTGTATTGTTTTTGCACAATCTATGATTTCACCTATGCTATTTTACAAATGGAATATTTTTATGTTACACTCTTAAAATTGCTGGGTTAAATGTTAAAGTGCTGGGTTATTTTATCTATTTATTATTATTTAGTAGATTGCCTGTTAGAAATAGCCCAAGTGAAATTAATCCGCTGTTATAACTACTGCAGAGATAGTTAATCAGCGGTAATTTTCACTACTACTACTAATGATAATACTGAATGGAGAAAGCGCAGTCAAAGAATAATCATCATTGAGAATAAAGTGAAGAATAAATACATATCAGTATTTAAAGTTTGAGCTCGACACGTTTGTGAGCTCTGTCGCTTGTTATCAATGGGCGCATAGGTTAGGGTTAGTGAGAGAACGCATGTTTGGCATAAGTAGACACACAATAAATACTTCAGATTGACACACGACTGCCCACCTACAGGTAATGAACGGCATTTTCACAGCTTTCCGCGAGCTGCCGCGGAAGCGCGCGAGATCCCTTTTAAAGAAATGTGCGTTCTTAATAGCCAGATCTGTAACCATATTGGGGTCATTGATAAGGCCCGGTGGTTTTATTTTTATTTATCATCTACTTGTGGCCTATATCAAAAACCCCATTATGTGGCTGCGCTACAGTGTTTAGTTTGATGACTCTATTTAAAGTCTGGCCTTCTATGCCAGATGGTAATCTTGCCTTGTTCCATGCCATAACATGCCTGAATCAAGCAGTGACATGACTGGATCATATACTGTTCCATGCTACACAATGCTACAAAATTATTTGGCCAAACTTGTTAATTATTGAATTCAGGTTTTCAATCAGGACCCTTATCCACATTGAAGGGCAATCTTAATGCTTCAGCATACCAAGACATCTTCTATAATGCTATGCTTCCAACTTTGTGGAAACATTTTGGGGAAGGTCCAATTCTATTCCAAAATGACTGTGCCCCAGTGCACAAAGCAATGAGAATGAAGACATGGTTTGATGAGTTTGGTGTGGAAGAACTTGATTGGCCCACACAGAGCTAGACCACAACTTGCATTGCAAACTAGGCCTTCTCGTCCAACATCAGTGCTTTACCTCATAAATGCTATACAGAATGAATGTGCATGAATTTCCACACACTCCAAAATGTTGTGGATGGCCTTCCAAGAAAAGTGTAAGGTGTTATACAGATGTGGCCATTAAGAATGAACGACTCAAGGTAGTCGCACCCAAGAGCCCAACTCTTTGACTATTTAAAACAAAGTTGTATCCTATTTTGGCCCATTGATGTAGTTGGTTCAAGTAAATGTTTTTTTTTATCAAAACAAATTGGCCTAACAATACGCCAACAATTAAAACACACAAACATGATGTAAAAAAAAAAACTTTATTCCTCCAAAACTAGCCAAAGTTAAAACAGTTATTTGTATAAAACTGGTGAACAGAAGTTGTATTTTGCTTAAAGGTCAGTAAAATACCTAGATAACACCAGCTGCTCATCAGTCTCTGTCTTTTTTATTATTAAACTATCCATTTTTAAAAACTATCAAAGATGGAACAGTTTAAGTCCCCCAATGTGTAGACTCCAGGTCGTTCATGCACCTCTAGTAACTCCAAAAGGCCAGCCATCACCCCTCTGAACCAATCCTCCACTGCAGAGCTCTGGTTAAAGAGAACAATAGAATTTACTAAATACAAAGATAAATAACATTGACAGAATATCTATTTTTGATGAAAAAATAAAAAACATTAATAAGTCTATATACCACCAGAGTGTGTAAAATACTGTTTTAGGAATTCTGGAATGGTAATAAACTGCCTGTGCTGAATGTACATAAACCGTTGAACTATGTAGCTTTAGCCACTGTCTGTATTAACGTCTGCATTAAATTAACAGGAATTTACTTAATTACTTAAGCGATAAAACACTCGTATATGAGCATTAGTGCAACTCCGAAGCCAAACTATAACTTACAGAGTATTGAAGTGGCCCTACTGCTTACCTACTCCTACTGACTGTTAAGCACTTCAGCGTTTTTATCCAACTTTGGTTAACTAAGCGCTTGCGCTACCGTGTACAAGTCACGAGGAAAAGACAGACATGGTTATGAGTGTTTAGCTTGCTAGCTCTGGTACACCTAACCCCAGCTTGTGTCCCTCGTGGACTGCCTGTCACAGAAATAACCTGCAGATTAACGCTTGCCGAAAAATAAATAAATGCTGCATTTATCTAAATCCAGAGAACACTCAATCAGATTCTCAGTCATTTTCAGAGGACACAAACACTCTCCTTATAAAAATACCTTGAGCGCACAAAACTGTATATTAATCAGTTTCTCGGGTAGTGCAGCCTCTGTAATAGCGATGTTAATAGTATTTCTGAAGCTTTAGCTTCTTTTTGAGGGAAAGAGTGACATTGTGAGTTTGTGACACTAACAGTAAGCTGTAATATTAACTCCAGACTTGGTTCACAACTGACCACTGTTGGCGCTGCCAGTGATTTTCAAAACTCCTGATAAAATAAATGTATAATAAACTGGCAACTAAACCGTAAACTAACCCAAACAAATTTTTATAAAAAATTCACCACTTACCCTGAATAAAAAGTCCATTAAACTGTCATCTTCATCTCCATATTGCAGTTTGCTAGCGTCAGTCCGGCGGGGGTGAGGAGGTTAAAACTCACGTGATTGCTACTTAGCAGTTAATTGCTGGCTTCTGTTAACGTCTTCTTGAGAACAAAGCGCCATCTAGTGATGGCAGCTGGTAAATGAATAAATAGTGCTTCAATGGGCATTCACACACCAGTTGCCCGACCCAAATTCAAATTCAAATCAAATTCAAATCAAATTCAAATTTTATTTGTCACATACACAGTCATACACAGTACGATATGCAGTGAAATGCTTAGACAACTGCCCTGACCTTAAAAAAAGACTATTAATAGGAATAATATAAAAAGTTACTTATCTAAGAAAGAATATATATAGGAAATAAATATTAAAACAAAAGTAAATTTGAGAAATATATATAAGTAAATTTAACTAAGAAGAACAAATTTAACTAAGAAAGAATAAAATAAAATATAAAATA
The DNA here is from genome assembly GCA_011419295.1 of Clarias macrocephalus. NCBI lineage: Eukaryota > Metazoa > Chordata > Actinopteri > Siluriformes > Clariidae > Clarias > Clarias macrocephalus. The sequence continues at coordinate 39,153 of JAAGKR010005200.1, read as the reverse complement.
TCTGTATAATACAAAATACAAAATATACACTATAGGAAGATATAAGAAAGATATAAGAAAAATAAAAAATCTAGCTGTACAAATAGAAAATATAGAATTGTGGGAGTGGAGTAAACATAAGAGAATGGAATGTCCAGGTGTGTACAAATATGCAGTAAAGTGATGTATTTAAAGTGGCTTGTGTGCATTATGTCCATGAGTGTGCAGTGACCACTAGTGTGGCGAATGTCCAGAGTGAGTGCAGAAACTTGTGTAGATGTGCAAAATGGATCAGTACTGTGTGGTGTACTGATTAAGAGACCATATTGCCTGTGGGAAGAAGCTCCTCCTCAGTCTCTCTGTGTTGGCCTTCAGGGAGCGGAATCGCTTTCCTGACCGCAACAGAGAGAACAGTCTATTGCTGGGGTGACTGAGGTCCTTCATGATCTTCCTGGCCTTGGTCCAGCACCGCTTGCTGTAGATTGAGTGCAGGTCAGGGAGCTCGGTGTGGATGATGCACTCAGCTGATCGCACCACCCTCTGAAGAGTTCGTCTGTCCTGCATGGTGCTGTTCTCGAACCAGGTGCTCATGCAACATGCTCTCTATGGTGCAAGAGTAGAAGTTTCTAAGCACCTTAGAGGGCAGTCTAAAGTCTCTCAGGCGTCTGAGGTGGTAGAGACGCTGCCGGGCCTTTTTCACCACGGTGTTGATGTGACAGGACCACGATAGGTCCTGCGTGATGTGTACACCGAGGTAACGGAAGGTGTCCACTCTCTCCACTGGGCTCTTGTTGATGACGGGGGTCTGGTAGTTACTCTTCTGCTTTGCACTAAAGTCAACTATCAACTCCTTTGTTTTGCTGATGTTTAGAAGGAGGTTGTTCCTCTGGCACCAGTTTTCCAGATTTCCAATCTCCTTCAGGTAGGCCGTCTTATCTTTGTCAGAGATCAGGCCCACCACGATGGTTTCGTCAGCAAACTTGATGATGGTGGTGGTGTACAGTGAGTACAGTAGAGGGCTCAGAACACAATCCTGCTCCAGTGCTGAGAGTGATGGAAGCCGCCCATCCTTACTGCCTATGGTCTCCCAGTTAGGAAATTGGAGATCCACTGACACAGAGATGAGCTGAGTCCCAGGTGCTCCAGCTTGGTGGTCAGTGTAGAGGGAATTATGGTGTTAAATGCTGAGCTGTAGTCGATGAAGAGCATTTTAACATAATTCCCCCTTCTAGTGTCCAGATGAGTGAGAACAGTATGGAGTAGATGAGAGATAGAGTCTTCTGTAGAGTGGTTTTGACAGTAGGCAAACTCTAGTGGATCTAGTGTGTCTGGTAGTGAAGAAATGATGAACTCTCTGACCAGCACTTCATCACCACTGAGGGCTACAGGTCTATAGTCATTGAGGAAAGCAGGATGGCGTTTCTTTGGTACAGGAACAACGATGGACTCTTTGAAGCATGTGGGTATCACTGACTGAGATAAAGAGAGGTTGAATATCTCTGTGAACACAGGTGCTAGCTGGTCTGCGCAGGCTCTGAGGACTCTACCTGAGATGCCGTCTGGTCTTGCTGCTTTCCTGATGTTCTTGAAAGCTCTTCTCACGTTTTGCCCGGAGATGATAAACGCGGTTCCAGTGCTGGCAGTGACTTCCTGTCAGCAGCTGTTAGCGCCGTTAGCATTACCATTGCTAGGGTCTTTAGCTGCAGCCTCGAAACGAGCATAAAAGGTGTTCAGCTCATCTGCCAGAGTCATGTCTGCGTTCGTCATACCGGATGTTGGTGCTTTGTAGTCCGTTATTGTCCTTAGTCCCTACCACAGGCTCCTAGAGTCACTCTGTTGGAGCTGTGACTCTAGTTTCCTCCCGTAGCGCTGCTTCGCCTCTTTCACCGCCTTCCGGACGTTGTATGACGCAGCCTTGTACAGGTCCATGTCCCCTGACGCAAGTCCCGCATTGTAGGCAGCGGTGCGAGATCTCAGAGCGTTGCGGATGGTTTTATCCACCCATGGCTTCGGTTGTGAAACTTAAAAAGTGATTCCGTTAATATACGCTCATGCCAGTGTCTGAGAGATTTTTTTCCCTGTTAAAACAGTGTTTCCGTTGTGTGTGTGTGTGTGTGTGTGTGTGTGTGTGTGTGTGTGTGTGTGTGTGTGTGTGTGTGTGTTTGTTGTGAAACTTAAAAAAGCGAGGTGGGGAGAGGGAGGAGGAGTGTTACTGTTTAAAACGAGGCGAGGGAAGAGGCTAATTCCACACACACACACACACACACACACACACACACACAGTTTGAGTTTTCATTATTTCTTATGGGAAATGATGATTTGGTTTACGAGTGTTTTGGAACACGAGCCCACTTCCGGAACAAATTATGCTCGTAATCCAAGGCTCCACTGTATATATAATTATTAAAATTTCTAAAAAAAAAAAAAAAAAACACATTAAAGTTGAAACAGTTACTCAGTACTTCAGTAGTCTTTTCACCAAATACATTTTTACTTTTACTTGAGTAATATATTCGATGACTACTTTTTACTTCTCCTTGAGTAATATTATTTTGAAGTACAGCTACTCTTACTTAAGTAAATGTTTTGGCTACTCTGCCCACTTCTGTTAATATGAGAGACAATGAATTTGTGATTCCCTTGCATTAACTTATTCACCACCATCGTGTTTAGTTTGATGACTCTATTTAAAGTCTGGCCTTCTATGCCAGATATAAATCTTGCCTTGTTCAATGCCATAACATGCCTGAATCAAGCAGTGACATGACTGGTCATATGCTGTTCTTGCCTTTCATCCATGATAGGTGTGATGTTACATTGTTGCAAATGTTTTAGTTTAATCCAATAAACAAAAAATATGAAAAAATGGTAATCTCAAAGCTTTTACTGATTATACTTTTTTTCCCTTATGTGGCGTTATACTGTAGTTTTTAGCTATTTCAGTGAGTCCATGCTGATTATTAAAGAACTTAAAAATGGTTTGAGTTTAATCAAATAAACACAACATCCAACAAACATATAATCTCAAAGCAGGTCATAAAAGCAAATTACATCCCCAATTTCAAGCATAACTGGAAGAAATTTAAACAACCTATTTACTCCAACCAAGTTTTTGTCTAATTCTCCGAATTGATTTTTCATTAATGTCCACTCCATTGTAATGCCGCAGTTGTTTTTTCACAGAGCTTGCAACCAATTGCAAGTATATAATATTTATAGTATATATACATTGTATAATTTGTGATAGTATAAGGGTAATTAACTTACTGATTAATGTTGCCAGGATTGAGTTTGCGTGATGTCCGTTCTTTATAATATCTTCTGATGGTGATCAATGTTACGTTTACACCAACAGATTTTAGATGGCTGTGTATTTCGCGACTGGAACTTCCAGCAGACCTCATTGTCCTTTTTTTCACCACTTAAATTTTCATTCATAATGCATTATACAAGCTCCTATATTTATTCCCTACTAAAATGTTTTCATGCAGCTACATCTATGACATGACCTGTAGTATGAAACCGGTTACGCTGATGGCAAATAGGGGGTTTTAAGATGAATTAACAAGACAAAGCAGATATCTCTCCCTAAAATTTAATTCTCCAGCAAAACAGAAAATAGATAAAAATATTTAATGGTAGCAATTAAATAAGACGTAATAGTTGGATTTGATACTTTTCGATTTTGATACTTGAAAGGCTTGGGCATTGGTGGAGCACCAGGAGCTTTCCTGGTGGGCCATTGGCCAATGTTAGCCGGCCTAGCCAGTACACAAATATATTTAAAAAATGACAGAAACCATAATACTACATCTCTTTTCTACGCAGATAGATGATTGTGTTGATCGCAAGGTCTTGGGTATGTCTATAGTAACTGAATTATAATACTCAGAAAGAACATTTTGTTTGGGGTAAAGTGACTGATGTGGCTAACTTTTTTCAGCAGAGACTCTGTTTCATTATATTTTCATGAATACATAAATCCTATTGACACCTGCTGACTTGTATAGCTGTGTCAGCTGTTCACACCTATACTGTATACTCAGATTCCTTACACAAACATGCTTCTTTTGAGAAAAACAAAAAGAAAGCATGGTTTCTGAAACAATTACTGAAATGCAATTCTCATGCACACAAAAAATAAACTACATAGCACAAATATGTTGTTGTCACGCTGTGCTGCCTTCCTTATAGTTTATCGGGACTCTTAGTCTAAAGTAATTGTTTTAGTGGCTGTTCATTTTGTTTAGTTAAAAAGCAAGCAGTAGTTGGAGCACATGGCTGGATAGATGGTGCATCTAAGTTTTCTTTTTACGCTATTCCTGGGACACTATTTGTCTGTAAGTGACTGAAAGTTGTTATCCTCATGTTAAGAAGTGTCATTGTTGCTTTAGACATGAACAATTTATCTGACAGTAGTTATGTTGTGTTTAGCTTGTTATGTTTATATTGATGTCTGTTTGTATGTATTTTCAGTTTTACAACACAAAAAAGAGAAAAGGAAATTTCAATAAAATACAAGAAAAGTTACGCCTTGAAAAATTATTGGAGGTTCATCTCTCATGTTAGCTTGCTGTCTAGCTTTGCACAGTAACGCATTGTGAGGACAGTAAAGTATAAAGACAAGAAAAAAACGGTTCGAGCAAAAGAAAATATCACGTATCATCAATGAGTCTACACTCAGGAAAACAGTACCAGATAAATGACAATCAAAGAAATCCCTCAGGGCAATAAGAAAATAAAACTGAGGATCAGCAAGCACAAACAGTCATGTCAGCAAAAAGTACTGATAGCAAGTCAGTTCAGTCAAAATCATCAAAAGCTTCAAAAAGTAGCAGACAATCTTCCATTGGGTCTGCAGCTATCAAAGCAAGAGCTAAGGCAGAAGCAGCTCATGCAGAGCTATCTTTTGCGGAACAAGAAGCGGATGTAATAAAGAAAAAAGCCGATTTAGAAGCAAGTCTGCATCTTCTCAAAAGTAGAAAAGTGGTTGCTGTTGCATTAGCAGAGGCTGCAGCTTATGAAGAAGCAATTGAAAGTGGAGATTCAGTTCAGGAACCTCCAGTTTTCGAACAACCTCTCTGCCCAGCTGAACGGACTAGTGATTATGTACAAAAGCTTTCACAAGTAAGTTTTGAGGACACTCTAGACAACGCTGAATTACCAAAAGTGGAAATTCAAAAGGGCCGACAACATAATTACGGCCAGTTTACCACACAACCAGAGCAAACTTGCTTTCAAAGAGGGACGCAATACCCAGTAAAGACAGAAAAAGATCTTTATAATTCTCTGACAACCAGCTCTGACCTTACGAGACATCTGATACGCAAAGAAATAATTAGCTGTAGTCTGTTAAAATATGACGATCATGCTGAAAATTACTGGTCATGGAAGGCATCCTTTAGAAGCGCTACTAAAGATCTTAATTTAACAGCTCAAGAATAAGTTGATTTGTTAACAAAATGGCTTGGACCTCAGTCACCTGAGCATGCCAAAAGAATTCGCTTTATACATGTACTTCGTCCTGAACAAGGCCTTAAAATGTTGTGGCAAAGACTGGAGGAAAGTTATGGAGCACCAGAGATGGTGGAGCATGCATTGTTAAAAAATTTAGATGATTTTCCAAGGTTTAGCAACAGAGACAGTAACAAACTTAGAGAATTAGGAGACATTCTGCTAGAATTGGAATGTGCTAAGAGTGAAGGGTACCTTCCTGGACTTGCATATTTGGACATGGTTCGTGGATTGAAACCCATAGTAGAAAAACTCCCATACGGCCTCCAGGAGAGATGGGTAACGGAAGGAGTTAGATAAAAAGAAGAGTTTAACGTGCCATTTCCTCTTTTCATGGTATTTCATCTAGATTTGTGAGACAACAGGCAAAAATCAGAAATGATCCTAGCTTTTTTCTCTCAGCACCCACAAATCAGTTCATCAAAATGGAAAAGGTAGTGAAACAGAAAGTTCCTGTGCATGTCCATAAAACTGATGTTCCAGCTGAACTTGCATCTCAACAATCATTTGGTGTGGAAAAAAACAGAGGAAAGCTTTGAACGACAGTGTCCAATACACAAAAAGCCTCACCCTCTAAAAAAGTGCAGAGGTTTTAGAAACAAGTCTTTAGATGATAGAAAAACATTTGTCAAAGAAAATAGAATCTGCTTCAGGTGCTGTGGATCAACTCAGCATTTGGCCAAAGATTGCAAAGTGCCAATTAAGTGTCTAGAATGCAAAAGTGAGAAGCATTTATCAGCCATGCATCCAGGACCTCGTGTTACCATTCAAACGGTGGCTGATACCAAGGAGGATGGAGAGACACCAAATGAGCACACACCCCTCTCAGTTACATCAAACTGTACTGAAATCTGTGGTAAGGCTGACACATACAATCCCCGTTCATGCTCCAAAATCTGTCTGGTTAGAGTGTATCCAGCGGGTAAGAGGGAGGAAGCAGTAACAATGTATGTAGTGCTTGATGAACAGAGCAACCATTCGCTCGCCAAGACAGAGTTTTTCAACATTTTTAGCAACTCTAGATCCAGCCGATACACACTAAAAACATGTTCAGGTGAAACATAGACATCAGGTAGAAGAGCTACTAATTTAATGATTGAGCCTAAGAACGGAAATCTACATTTTCAGCTCCCAACCCTAATTGAATGTGACATGATACCAGATGACAGGAAAGAGATTCCCTCTCCTGAGGTAGTGTAGTACCATCCTCATCTACAGGTGTTAGCGGACAAAATACTAGCTGTGGACCCCAATGCGTCTATCCTGCTGCTCTTAGGGAGAGATATACTGAGAGTACACAAGGCGCGTGAGCAAATAAATGGACCCCACAATAGCCCTTTTGCTCAACGACTCGACTTAGAATGGATTATTGTGGGCGAAGTCTGCTTAGGAACAGTTTACAAATCATCTGTTGTAAATGTTTTAAAAGCAAATGTGCTTGTGAATTAGTCCTTGCCCAAATAACATCCAGGTGAAGGAAGATCTCAGTGTAACAAAATGTCATCCGCACACTTCATTCTGCATGAAAGAAACCAGCCTTTGTATGAATACAGACAGTTTGGGTTGTTCAGTGTTTCAAAGATCCAGGGATGATAATAAACCAACACTGTCAGTGGATGACAGACAGTTTTTGGACATCATGAAGAAATCAGTGTATAGAGATGAGGGCAATAGCTTTGTGGCGCCTCTACCCTTTCGATCTCCAAGATGTCGCTTGCCAAGTAACAGAGAACAAGCAATCAAGCGTTTCTGTTCACTTCAGAAAACATTAGATAAGAAACCAGATATGAAAAAACACCTCACTGAGTTCATGCAAAAGATGCTGGATAATGATCATGCAGAAGTGGCTCCTCCATTGGAAAGGGACAAAGAACACTGGTATCTTCCGACATTTGGGGTTTATCACCCCCAAAAACCAGATCAGAGTCGTGTTTGACTCAAGTGCTGAATTTGAAGGGGTGTCACTGAATCAGGTGCTGCTTAGTGGCCCAGACTTTAACACTCATTTAGGTGTCCTTCTCCGTTTTAGAAAAGAGCCTATAGCATTTTCAGCAGACGTGCAACGAATGTTTTATTGTTTTATTGTTTAGGAAGAACATCGGGACTACCTCAGATTCCTGTGGTATGAAGACAACAACATGGGGTAAAAATGTTATAGACTACAGGATGAAAGTCCATGTCTTTGGTAACATCACCAGCAGTGGCCATCTACTGTATGAGGAAAGCAGCTCAGGAAGGTGAGAAAGAACATGGTAGTGATGCCAAAAGGCTGGTGGAGAGAGTTTTATGTAGATGACCGTCTTGCCTCAGTAGCTACTCCTAAAGAGGCAATAGATATTCTGACAAGAACCAGGGAAATGTTAGCTGAATATAACTTATTACTACATAAGGTCACCTCCAACAGCAAATCAGTAATGAATGCTTTCCCTGTAGAAGATTGTGCAAAAATTGTAAAAGACCTAGATCTCAGTTCAGATCCCCTCCCTGTCCAATGAAGCTTGGGACTGTCTTGGAATTTGGAAACTGATTGTTTCACATTTCAAGTTTCTCGTCACGAAAAGGCCTATACAAAAAGAGGCATTCTTTCGGCAGTAAACAGCATTTATGATCCTCTGGGTTTTGTGGCCCCATTACAATGCATGGTAAAGTTATAATCAGGGAACTTGCACTCGAACAACATGAATGGGATATGCCATTGCCACCTGAAAAACAAAATGACTGGAACAAGTGGAAAGACTCATTAAAGGTAATTGAAAATTTTGAGATTCCAAGAAGTTATATTTCTGGTTCACTAGCCACGACAAAAAGAAAAGAGCTTTGCATTTTTTCAGATGCCTCAACAATACCTATAGGAGCTGTCGCCTACTTGCGAGCTATTGGCGGTGAAGGGCACTGTCATGTTGGATTTGTCATGGGAAAATCCAAGCTAGCGCCAAGACCAGCACATACAATTCCACGGTTGGAAATGTGTGCAGCTGTGTTAGCTGTTGAACTGTATGATCTGCTCAAAGAAGAGATGGACATTACATGGGACACTGTCAAATTCTATACTGACAGCAAAATAGTACTGGGGTACATTCACAACAATACTAGGAGATTTTATGTGTATGTGGCAAACAGGGTCTCTCGGATCACAAAATCCACACACCCTGACCAATGGTTTTACATCTCAACTGAGAAAAACCCTGCAGATTCTGCTACACGACTTGCTCCCGCAAACATGTTGCAACACACTAGCTGGCTTTCAGGACCACCATTTTTATCTCAAGTCCAAGTAGATGAGATTCTTGATGAACAAGACTTTGTTCTAATAAATCCTGAAACAGATGATGAGATTCGTCCTGATGTTGTGACCTTGTCAACTAAAACCTCACAGAAACAACTAGGTTGTCTTCGCTTCATGCATTTTTCTAGTTGGAAGGGTCTTATTCAAACTCTGGCCAGACTGATTCATGTAGCTGTATCATTTCAGAAAGTTAACAATGTAGAGCGCAAAGGATGGCATCAGTACAGAGATTCATGCAGTGTTACCGAACTTCTCAAGGCTAAAAACTTGGTCATCAGTTCATTTCAACATGAAGTATTCAAAGAAGAATACAAGTGCATTGAGAAAGGAGAGCCAATCTCAAAACAAAGTCCTCTCAAAAGCCTCAATCAAGTAGATGAAAATGGTTTACTCAGGATTGGAGGTCGTATATCCTTTGCTGATGTATGCATGAATGAAAAACATCCTCTCATCCTTCCAAGAAGCCATTACATTTCCACCCTTCTTGTGTGATATTATCACGAGCAAGTACAGCATCAAGGACGGCACATTACAGAGGGAGCCATACGAGCCGCAGGATTTTGGATTGTTGGTAGCAAACGTGCAGTGTCCACAGTGATTCATAAATGCGTGACATGTCGTAAGCTAAGAGGACGATTAGAGTGTCAAAAAATGGCAGATTTACCTAAAGACAGACTTGCTCAAGAACCACCATTCACCAGTGTTGGACTTGATGTTTTTGGTCCTTGGACTATCTTCACACAATGCACTAGAGGAGGTAGTGCCGAAAGCAAACGGTGGGCAGTGATCTTCACATGCATGTCTACCAGAGCCGTGCACATAGAGCTCATTGAATCTATGACAACGTCTAGCTTCATCAACGTATTACGGAGGTTCTTCTCTATCCGAGGTCCAGCTAAGCTTCTTCGTTCTGACAGGGGAACAAATTTTGTGGGTGCATGTAAAGAACTAAAACTAGACACTGATGATCCATACCTACAAAATTACTTAAAAGAGAGAGTGTACATGGCTGTTCAATCCCCCACATTCATCACACATAGGGGGCTCATGGGAAAGACTAATTGGGTTAAGCAGGCGTATTTTAGATGCCATGTTGTTAAAGACTTACTCATGAAGTCTTGAGCACCTTGATGGCTGAAGTAATGGCTATCATGAATGCAAGACCGTTGCTTCCAGTATCTACGGACCCTGATAACCCAACAATTCTTACCCCAGCAATGATTCTAGCTCACAGGCCCTCATCAACTCAATAACCTGATCACCGCCGCTACAGCTAGAGCGTTGGAGGTCTCATGTGTTCCAATAGAACCTCCGCTTGCAGTTCAGGCACTAGATGGAAGCCCTCTGCCAGCCATCATGCGGCGAACCTGCCCTCTTACCCTACGAATTTCCGGAAACCACTCCGAGGACATCTGCCTGTTGGTTATTGAGAAATCCCATGCTACTGTAGTTCCCGGTCTTCCATGGTTAGCGCTTCACGGCCCACACATTGATTGGACTAAGCACACTATCCCGGGCTGGAGCTCATCGTGTTCTGGTTCTTGTCTTCTCTCAGCGCTCCCTCTACCTTTCACTCCAGCCAAGCCTGACGATCTCCCTAACATCTCCAATGTTCCTGTCGAGTCCCACGATCTCAAGCTAGTCTTCAACAAGACTCGAGCCATGTCGCTTTCTCTTCATCGGCGTTATGATTGTCCCATTGACCTCCTTCCTGGCACCGCTCCTCCAAAGAGTTGTTTCTACTCTCTGACACACCAAGAGCAAGAAGCCATGAATAAGTACATCACTGAGGCTCTCGCTGCTGGTATCATCCGTCCCTCCTCCTCACCCGCTGGAGCGGGGTTTTTCTTTGTCAAAAAAAAAGATGCGTCCCTTCATCCATGCATAAATTACAGAGGGCTTAACGCCATAACCATTATGAACTGCTACCCCTTACCACTCATGTCTACGGCCTTTGAAATTCTCCAGGGAGCCACCATTTTCACCAAGTTAGATTTGCGCAATGCCTATCATCTTGTCCATATAAGGGAGGGCGACGAGTGGACGACCGCCTTCAACACCCCGACCGGGCATTACGAATAACTGGTAGTGCCGTTTGAACTCACCAACGCTCCTGCCATCTTCCAGAGCCTGATAAACGACATACTCCCCTGACTTCCTGAACTTCTACATATTTGTCTATCTGGATGATATTTAGATTTTTTTCCCGCAACCTGGAGCATTGACGTCACGTTCGCCAGGTGTTACAGAGACTTTTAGAGAACAATTTATACAAGGCAGAGAAATGCGAATTTCGCACGACATCGACCACCTTTCTAGGCTTCGTCATCTCTCCCTCATGGTTAGAGATGGAACCGGCCAAGGTTCAGGCGCTTTCCAACTGGGCAACCCCAGCCTCGCGACGAGACCTCCAACGATTTCTGGGCTTCACCAACTTCTATCGCCGGTTCATTCGAGGGTACATTTCCGTCACCGTGCCTTTAATGGCGCTGACTTCCTCCAAGACTCGCTTCGGCTGGAACAAGGAGGCGTAGAGAGGTTTTTCCGACCTCAAGAGAAGGCCCGATTCTGGTCATCCCCGATCCGTCCCGCCAGTTCATGGTGGAGGAAGATGCATCCAACACCGGCATTGGAGGGATCTTGTCCCAGAGATCGCCACTGGATAACAAACTGCACCCTTGTTCATTTTTCTTCCGTCGCCTGTCCCCAGCCGAGAGGAACTACGACATGGGCGATCGGGAACTACTAGCCATCAAGCTAGCGCTAGAAGAATGGAGACACTGGCTGGAGGGGACAGAGCTCCCATTTCTAGTATGGACTAGAGACAGGAGTACTTACATAGTGCCAAGAGACTCTATTCCTGACAGGCTCATTGGTCGCTTTTTTTTCTAGGTTGAACTGTCCTATCCTACCGGCCAGGTTCCAAGAACGCCAAGCCTGATGCCCTCTCATGCCAGTTCTCTTTTCCCCATGACTCCATGCCTTGCAACACAATCATGCCCTCTCGTTGTTTAGTAGCAGCCATGGAACTGGACATTGAAGCTAAAGTTAAGCAGGAATTGACCCAGGAGCCCGGTCCAAGCAACGTCCCCCCATATCGCCTTTTTGTCCCTCTCTGTCTATGCTCACAAGTCCTCAAATGGGGCCATGGCTCCAGATTGGCTTGTCAAACAGGCTCAGCCCAAATGCGTTTTATCATTCAGCAACGCTTCTGGTAGCTCACGTTGGAAGGAGATGTTTCCAGCTTCGTGGCAGCCTGTGACGTCTGCACCCTCTGTAAACATGACAACCGTCCCCCGTGGCCGGTCTCCTCAAACCCTTACCCATACTGCACCGCCCCTGGTCTCACATTTCGCTGGACTTCGTAACTGGCCTGTCTTCATCAGATGGGAACACGTGTATCATGACAATCATTGACCGCTTCTCCAAGTCAGTGCATCCCGTTCCACTTCCCAAGCTGCCATCCGCCAAGGAAACTGCAGAGCTACATCCACGTGTTTCGGCTCCATGGCCTTCCCACGGACATCGTGTCAGACGGAGGCCCACAGGTCACCTCTACGTTTTGGGGCTCCTTCTGCAAGCTCATTGCAGCCACTCCCAGCCTTTCGTCAGGTTTTCATCCCCAATCCAACGGCCTAACAGAGCGAAAGAACCAAGCAATGGAAGTTGCTCTCCAGTGCATGACCACGCACGATGCTACCACCTGGAGTAAGTTCCTCCCATGGGTCGAATATGCTCACAACTCCCTGCCATCTGCTTCCATGGGGCTCTCTCCATTCCAGTGCTGTCTAGGTTACCAGCCACCACTGTTTCCGACTCAAGAGGAGGAGGTAGAAGTCCCCTCGGTCCAACAAGCGCTTATAATTTTAGTACTTTTACTTTAGTAAATTTGTTTAATGTTTCATGTGTATTTCATAAGATTTTGCCAGTGGTGGTAAGGCGCAACGGGGGTTATCATTTATTAAAGAAAATTATGATGATCAAAAACAGCCTACTGCATTTCATTCTTATAATAACTCAAAAACACAAGCGGGGCTGAATGACAACGACATCTGCTGATGCAGTAGCACATCCTGACAATGTTTTAATTTCATGGTCATTTAGTTTCATTTATTTTACTTAATAAATCTACTACTAATTTAAAGAACACAAAATATAAGATGACCCAAAACGCTACATGCGTAGCTTTTCTAATTACACATGATAAAATCTAAAAGCTCACTGTGTTAACATTTACTTTGCTTAAATTCGATACTAATAAAATTTTATTCTACATTTGTACTGTAATATTAGTGCTGTGATTATGAATCAATACTGTATTGTTTTTGACATATTCAGGAACCATGATATTTGCAAAGTTAACACTATCGGATAGCCTACTATCAGAAAATTAAATACATTTTAAGAAAATTTAAACTGAGGCATTGCCATGTTTTTCATTGTTTTGTTTAGTAAAATGTTAAGACATTACAAAAATATATATAACATACTTTTTATTATGAATTTTAAAGCAGGATTTAGGATCTCTTATTTCATTATTATGAACATAATAAGTGCATATACACACAATTCACCATGAAAGAACTATTGTAAAACGAAAGACATGTTTGTACTTGCTCTGGCTTTTACACAAAGTCCTTCCATGCGCCATCTGGCAGATATTCTGTGAAGCACAAAACATTTATTCCAATTACAAAATGTTGCTTGCGGGATCTGTCGGCACTCTGAGGGATGAATTGCATTCTGATCTGTGATTGTTTCATTAATAATAACTGCTTTTAATAAAACTATCACAGTTCAGGAGTTTGATATACTATGTTTAACAGAAACCTGTCATGATTCACGTTGTCTGCACTTTTTTCTCAATGCTGTCACTTTTTCCATGTGCTCATGTTTTCCCTAGCCCGTCAAGTGTCCTTTCCCACGCTCCCGTTTCCGCCCGTCTGTACAACAATTTCTCATTCTCTACTGATTACCCCAGCATTTAACCTGGTAACCTGATAACCTCAACATGCAATGCAAATCATGTGGAACAATCAGGCATTATGTGACGGGTTCTTTGAGGTCCTGTTGGAAGCACTTCTGGATGAGCTAGTCTCCCAGGAGCTCCTATCTTCGCTCCAAGAGCTCATGGATCTGGATGGATTCGCATTTCCGCCTTCCAATAGCAGGTGAACAGGAGAGACCTATGCTGGATACGACCCGCATCTCACCAGAGGAGTGACAGCGCCGCGAGTCAAGGGAGTCTGCTTCTACTGTGGGACCCATACCAACGCCGGCTATTTCCCGTCTTTTCGATGCAAATTTGATCCTATCTATCATTTACAGGACTCTTTTCATTGGCCTGAGGGTCTCAGCCACCACTCAGAGCAGACCTCCCTATTCATAATGGAGAGTTGTCACACCATGGTCATCCTGGGTCTGCCCTGTCACAACCCGCAGATCGACTGGGCCACAAATTCGATCTTAGCCTGGAGACCGTCATGTTCCACAACCCGCTACCACGGCATGCCTCAGTTCCTCCTCCACGCAGAAGCCACCAGATCTGTCACCACACCTTGCTTCAGTTCCACCTTCATGGAGGAGCCACCAGATCTCACCCACATTCCTCCAGAGTACCACAATCTCAGCTTGGTATTCAGCAAGTCCCGCAAGGCCTAAATGACACCACAATCAAGAACCAATACCCTCTGCCCCTGATGGCAACCATATTTGAGCTTCTCCAGGGTGCCAGGTTGTTTACCAAACTAGATCTGTGGAATGCATATCACCTTGTTCGCATTCAAGAAGAGGATGAGTGGAAGACTGCCTTCAACACCCCGACGGGACATTACGAATATGTAATGGTCCTCTTTGGCCTGACGAATGCTCCAGCAATCTTCCAAGCCCTCATTAACGATATGCTCAGATCTTCATAGGTCTTTGTCTACTTGGATGACATCCTAATCTTTTCATGAGACCTGGAGGAACACAGTTACCACATTTGCCAAGTACTACATAGGCTCCTGGAAAATAACCCGTTTGTCAAGGCAGAGAATTTAGAGTTTCACACTGCATCGACCACATTTCTCAGGTTCGTCATTGGTGTTACAGGCATCGGGATGGAGCCCGCCAAATTACAAGCAGAGCATCGCTCTGGACTTCGTCACAGGGTTACCCACGTCCAATGGCCACACTTGCATTATGACTGTGGTGGATTGGTTCTCTAAAGCAGCGCACTTTATTCCCCTGCCAAAACTCCCATCTGCCAAGGAAACCTACTAATGATAGTTCATGTCTTCAAGCTCCACAGCCTTTTTAAAAACATCTCTGACTACGGACCACAGTTCACATCGCAGTTTTGGAAGGTGTTTTACCAACTCATTGGAGCCATCCCAAGTCTGTCCTCAGGGTTCCACCCTCAGTCCAATGGCCAGATTGAGAGGAAGAATCTGTCCCTCGAGGTAGCCCTGAGATGGATGGTTTCCTGGGATGTGTCCTCTTTGAGCGCGAGTTCCTGCCCTGGGTGGAGTACACCCACAACTTCCTTCCAGTGCTATCTGGGGTATCAACCACCCTTGTCCCCATCTCAGGAGGATGAGGTCAGCGTCCTGACTGCTTAAGCTTTTATCCATCATTGCAGTAAAATATCGCTATTATGGGTCGGTAGAAGTTACAAAAAGCGTTGTAAGCATTCTCTGGCCCAGTACAGGGTTGGTCAGAGAGTCATGCTCCCTAACCGAGACATTCACCTGTCTCCTGTAAGCTCTCTCCCTGGTACATCGGGCCTTTCACTATCACTAAGATTCTCACCTCATGTCCATTTCCTTCTCATGCTTTCACGTTGCCTAGTTCGCTTTGTTTTCTCGTTTCTCATTTTTCTGTCTCCCAATTTGGATTTTTTCGCCTCACTTATTTTGTCTCCCGGCTTTTGTTTAACGTTTTTGGATTGTTGTTCCGTACTTTGATTTCCCGGTTACGGATCTAATGCTCCCTCTTTTGACAACACCTCTCGTTTTTTGCAATTTGGCTCAGATGCTTCGCTGATAGATTCTCCAGTGGTTGACCCTCGCTCCCGCCTCCTGACCATGCCCCCGTCTAATCCTACTGTCATCTTTCTGTGCATGAATTCACCTCGTTCTGATCCACCTCGTGACAAAACCTGGAATAAAGAGAACGGGTACGTTTCATCCTCCTGGAAACAGCTACATAGACCAGCCTCGGCTAACTGTTAGAGGAGGAGGCATCACAGTTATTTACAATGATAATCTGACTATTGTACAAAAACACGTACTTAAAATGAATGGATTTGGAGTTCTCTATTGTAGGGACTAGCAGGCCACCTCAAATGGAGCTGTGAATCTGTCATCTTCCAGTAAAACGGTGCCCTGCTGCTACCATTATCTCTCTCGGCGGTGTAACACAGCTGGACAGATGAAGAAGTGGTGCAAATCAGCAAGCCATTTGAAGAGGAAGAGACATTTCATGACATCAGCAAATAAGGAAAGAAACATTTACTCTTCTCCAACTCAAATGATGCATATCTGCAAAACAACGTCCTTGCACAAGAGAGAAGCATTTCACATCTTCACTCAAATGGTGTAGATCAGCACAATTTCCTTGAATAGGGAAGTTTCACAACCCCTTGGCAGTTGCTGACCCCTCGGAGTGCGTTTCCTGCTTCACCCAGAACAGAGAACATACAAAGCTTTAGGGACGAGTAAAATATTAATCAGTTAAAGTATGCCACTAGGGCAGATATAAAATTATGTGTGTTCATATAGAATGTATGATATCTTTGTGTTGTGTTCAACATATTTACTATAAACGTACGAAGGATAATCAACCTGTACAGCCCTTGCTATAGATAAAGGTATGTATGTGTATGAAAGACATGGGATGTTTGGTATCAAATGAAAGCTCTGTATATTCAATAAATGTTGATGTGCATGAAATTTTTGTCATATGAACCAGACTCATCTTAATACACTTTACCTAAATTAATAAAATCCCACTGAGATTGCCTTCCACGTGACCAAACCAGAGGTTAATGTATGCATGAAAAAGAGGAACCATACAGTGTGTGGCTACGCACACAATCATCTCTGATTGGGACAAATGACTATGGGACAGACCTGCACCGTGAGATTAAAACACTAAGATCCGAGCAGCCTCGGCACATTTTTGAATGTTACGCCTTCTGAAGGAAGCATGTGGACACCTCTCTTTCTCCGCTGTCAACCAACGCCTGAACTTTTGACTTCTGCGCCACCCAGCGATCTAACACTCCGCTCTCCTCGACATGCAAAGAAACTTCAGCTTGAACTCTGACACCGCTTGAACGCTGCCTTCGTGCAACGAAGAGGGCCACAGAAGAAGTCTCAGAGCGTCGTCATCTGTAACCAGGCAACAAACACGAGGGCTTTCCTGAAAGATATCACCACAACCCAGCACACCGACCAATCAGCAACGCCGTGATTCCCTTCGCTGATGGCGAACCAACGGGAACAACCGTCACGTAACGCAAGTAAAATAAGCAAAGCTTCATACCTTGCTGAAAGTGGTGCACGATTCATAACTAAAACTTAAGGTTAAACCCAAGGCTCTGCTCTTTTGACTTTCTCAGTTCTAGTAAACCTAAACAAAAGAACTCCATTAACTTTCACCCTTTAAACTGTTCACATGTGTGTATATATATATGTGTGTGTGTGTGTGAATGATTAAATAGCGTAGTTTCATGTAACATAGATTAGTTCAATAAATTATTGCTTCTTTATAAAGAACTGCTGTCTTGGTCATGTGTTTTAAAGTTCAAACTGTCAGAAGCCTGGGTGACTGAATGGGAGTGAATCCAATAGCAGCCAATCTGGGATTAATGTGTGCAGAGTTTTTATTGGACACACAGGGGCTTGGATGAACAGGTACAGCAGGAGCAGAGGAGAGAAGCAGTGAGTATGTGTGCTTGGCAACTGAGAGCGTGTGGAAACTCTTCGTGACGAGAGAGGGGGCGGGGCTACGACACAAGGGAACCTCCACAATCCCGGAAGCTGTGTGCGGGGAATCCTTTCAGTTTCTTGCAAGCAATCTTTCGCTGTTAATCGGCGTAGCATGCAGTGGTTGAAGAGTGTATTGTAGCGGCTGATTTCCTCTGTGACAACAGCAGTTGGTGCACGGAAGTGCTCGAATGCGGAAGTGCTTGTGCTGCAGAAATGCTCGTGCCGCAGAAAAAGACGACTTGTGAGGAAGGAGAAGCAAAGGGCTAGTCTCTACCATGCGAGTGTTGATATCCGAAGATCCAGCAGCGGGAGCAAACAAATCCAGATCGTGAGTACAAATCCGAAGTCTTGGGAGCATGCGAGGTCATACACGTTAATCAGTCCGATAACAACAGAAGTACCAGGAGATGTAGACGAGAGAGAGAAATCCGTGGAACAGGCAGGGTCGAAAAACAGGCTAGGATAAACAAACAATCCCTTGATAGTATAGTGAGATACTGTGGCCCTGAATGGTTCTCGCAGCGTGCTTATAAAGCTGGGGGAATAATTAGTGATCAGGTTCAGGTGTGCGCTAGTGACAGATAGGCTTGGATGGAGAAGAACTGAAGTGGAGTCTTAGGATCTGGACGTGCTAGGTTGATCTAGCTGACTCATGACACAAACATTTGCCCAGATCTTATGTTGCCTTGCTCATAAATTGGTAAATACCTGATTTTGTATTATCATCATTGGCCAAGGGATAAACAGAATTGGTGAGATACACTAAGTCGTGCTAAACGCTGGACTGATGATTAAGTGTATAAATTTATAACAGTATAAATTTTGTTCAGTTTAATCAAATCAACCCGAATTGTTAAATATTCAATTCACCTCTGACCCAGAGTTGAAACCCTATACTATAGTAATATAATTGTAGTTGCAAATATTAATTTTTCTGTGAATTTCCAGATTTCCTCGCAAACCTAGTCATTTTTGTAGACAAAGCGTTAATTGCTGGAGATTTTAATATTCATTTTGAGAATCCAGAAGACCCTCTGAGAACAGCATTTATGTCCATACTGGAATCGGAAGGAGTAAATCAATGTGTAGTAGGACCCACTCATAGCAGGTCACACTTTAGATTTAATATTATTCTTTGGATTAAGTATTAGAAATTTATTCACAATTCCTGAAGTCTGAAGTTATCTCAGATCACTATCTTGTCTCAATTAATGTTTGTCATAGTAATAATGTACGCACAGCGCCCTGCTACTGTATTAAACGTATATTCACATCAAATACCACGCAGAGCTTTATCAGTAATCTCCCAGAGCTACCAACATTGATTAGATCGCCATCTGCCTCCACAGAACTGGATCAGGCGACTGAACATTTACAGTCAACAGTTTGTTATACCTTAGATAATGTAGCTCCAGTTAAAAGGAAATTGATTAGAGATAAGAAACTCGCTCCCTGGTATAATGATCACACGCGCAGTTTAAAACAGACTGAAATTAGAACGTAAATGGCGTCAAACCAAATTGTTAGTATTTCAAATAGCATGGAAGGAGAGCATCCTGAACTATAGAAAAGCTCTTAGTGTAGCTAGATAAATGTATCTCTCCACTCTTATAGAAAATAACAAAAATATTTTATATATTTATTTAATACCATAGCCAAATTAACCAGAAATAAGAACATTGCAGAAATCTCCAGAACAACAACATACAGTAGTGAGGACTTCATGAACTTATTTAATAATCAAATTGTAAACATTAGGAATAAAATTGAGGCTTTGAAACCGGACAATGTAATTGATGCAGATGTTACAATGTAACCATGTCAGATCGGAGCCTAGAATACTTTACTTCCCTTGAAGAGAATGAATTAATTTCACTCATCTCTTCTGCAAATTCATCAACCTGTATATTAGAACCCATACCGACACATTTTCTCAAACAGATAATACCAGCAATAACAGAACCCCTGTTGAAAATAATTAATTCTTCAATCAGCATTGGGTATGTTCCAAAATCTTTTAAATTAACACAGTTATACGTCTCAGCAAAACCAGATGAGAGAAACCAGATTGCTAAAGTTGAGCAATGTGTAAAGGATATAAGAGACTGGATGCTAACTAACTTCCTTCTGCTTAATCCTGATAAGACAGAAGTTCTAGTCATAGGCCCGCATGCAGCTAGAAGCAAGATTTTAGATCACGCTGTAATCATGATGGTGAGGTGATTGGTTGCTTTACATCTCAGGGAGCCCTCATGTCTGTGTTTCCTTTTGGCTCTCCCTTTTAGTTATGCTGTTATAGTTAGTCCTGCCGGAGTCCCTGCTTGCACTCTACACTAAATATACAGTGCCTTGCGAAAGTATTCGGCCCCCTTGAACTTTGTGACCTTTTGCCACATTTCAGGCTTCAAACATAAAGATATAAAACTGTAATTTTTTGTGAACAATCAACAACAAGTGGGACACAATCATGAAGTGGAACAAAATTTATTGGATATTTCAAACTTTTTTAACAAATAAAAAACAGAAAAATTGTTCAGCCCCCTCAAGTTAATACTTTGTAGCGCCACCTTTTGCTGCGATTACAGCTATAAGTCGCTTGGGGTATGTCTCTATCAGTTTTGCACATTGAGAGACTGAAATTTTTTCCCATTCCTCCTTGCAAAACAGCTTGAGCTCAGTGTGCTTGGATGGAGAGTGTTTGTGAACAGCAGTTTTCAGTTCTTTCCACAGATTCTCGATTGGATTCAAGTCTGGACTTTCACTTGGCCATTCTAACACCTGGATATGTTTATTTGTGAACCATTCCATTGTAGATTTTGCTTCATGTTTTGGATCATTGTCTTGTTGGAAGACAAATCTCCGTCCCAGTCTCAGGTCTTTTGCCTCCATCAGGTTTTCTTCCAGAATGGTCCTGTATTTGGCTCCATCCATCTTCCCATCAATTTTAACCATCTTCCCTGTCCCTGCTGAAGAAAAGCAGGCCCAAACCATGATGCTGCCACCACCATGCAGTGGGGATGGTGTATTCAGGGTGATGAGGTGTATTGCTTTTACGCCAAACATAACGCTTTGCATTGTTGCCAAAAAGTTCGATTTTGGTCTCATCTGACCAGAGCACCTTCTTCCACATGTTTGGTGTGTACTTTAAATGACACTTTTTATGGATATCTTTAAGAAATGGCTTTCTTCTTGCCACTCTTCCATGAAGGCCAGATTTGTGCAGTATACGACTGATTGTTGTCCTATGGACAGAGTCTCCCACCTCAGCTGTAGATCTCTGCAGTTCATCCAGAGTGATCATGGGCCTCTTGGCTGTATCTCTGATCAGTCTTCTCCTTGTATGAGCTGAAAGTTGAGAAGGACGCCCAGGTCTTGGTAGATTTGCAGTGGTCTGATACTCCTTCCATTTCAATATTATCGCTTGCACAGTGCTCCTTGGGATGTTTAGAGCTTGGGAAATCTTTTTGTATCCAAATCCAGCTTTTAACTTCTCCACAACAGTATCTCGGGCCTGCCCGGTGTGTTCCTTGTTCTTCATGGTGCTCTCTGCGCTTTAAACTGACCTCTGGGACTATCAAAGTGCAGGTGCATTTATACGGAGACTTGATTACACACAGGTGAATTCTATTTATCATCATTAGTCATTTGGGTCAATATTGGATCATTCAGAAATCCTCACTGAACTTCTGGAGAGAGTTTGCACTGAAAGTAAAGGGGCTGAATAATTTTGCACACCCATTTTTTCCGTTTTTTATTTGGTAAAAAAGTTTGAAATATCCAATAAATTTCGTTCCACTTCATGATTATTGTTCACAAAAAAATACAGTTTTATATCTTTATGTTTGAAGCCTGAAATGTGGCAAACGTCACAAAGTTCAAGGGGGCCGAATACTTTCGCAAGGCACTGTACATTCACCTTATACATTATGTGACTGTGACCATACCTAACTGTTATCTCTCCTCTTTTGCTCTCCCCTCTCCTGTTCTCTCTCCCCCTCTCTCTTCCCTCTCTCCCCCTCTCTCTCTCTTTCCCTCTCTGTCGTGCTACAAATGTCGTTCCTGAGCTGCCATTGATCCAGGGAATATCTGACCATTTTTTGATTCATACACATTCACATTTCATACAAACTTAAATAATTCTTTTGATTGTGTAAAGCTGCTTTGCGACGATGAAAACTGTTAAAAGCGCTATACAAATAAAATTGAATTGAATGTGACTATCAGAGGAGATGTGTATATTATTCATGTTGAAGTGTTTATGCATTTTTGTGGCCTCTCTGTATAATTTTGTTAGTTTACTTGGAACAATACAGGCTAATCATTTTTATTTTTATTTTTTTTTAGGAATTTATCTGCATCACCCATGCCTTCACCAGCACCTCGCACTGGGACACACAAGCGACATTCAGTTTTAAAGGCAATCGAGAATCATACTGAGTAAGTGCACACATTATATATATAGTGTGTGTGTGTGTGTGTGTGTGTGTGTGTGTATATACAGTATATAAAAAATGATGATAATTTAGTTTCTTTTATTGTTTTACCAGCATGCTCATCTTTTTTTTCCCCAAATAGTTGTGACAGTGAAAATGATCAGCCAATGTGTCCCCCCAAAAAAGCAGAGGCAAACAAGCAGCCAAGATGCAGACAAAGTCATGGAAAACACAGACTGATGACGACACGGTTCCACAGACACTGCGATTCCTGCCTGCACGGGAACCTGGACCTCACCTGCCATCTGCTGACTCATACTCTCCCGAGAGTGTCTTCAAAATGTTTTTTTCAGAGAACGCTGTATCAACGCTGTGCCACAACAGGCTGACAACGTAGGCTGCCAAGGCAACTACGAGGGGCGCAAATATAAATGAACAGACGTCAGCATCACTGAGATGCACCACTACATTGGACTCATTTTAAATGGCCATGGTGAAGTTGTCCTCCATCACAGACTACTGGAGACAGAGAAGTATTTTGACAGTACCTTTTCCAGCTACCGTCATATCAAGGGACAGATACCAGACAATTTCTTGGAATGTGCACATGAGTCACCCAGATGCAGACAAGGAGAATGACAGGAAGAGGGGCACATCCGAACATGATTGTCTGTTCATGGTTAGACCTCTTATGGACACTATGCATCATGCTTGCAAAGCTATTATTTAATTTCAGAATAAATGTAGCTGTGGATGAGAGAATGGTGGCCTGCAAAGCACACACAGGAATGATGCAGTACATGAAAGCCAAGCCAACTAGGTGGGGCTTCAAGTAGTTTGTTCTTGCTGATTCTTCAAATGGACACCAACACATGGTTGACCTGTTACAGTACTACATCGCACAGCACAAAACAATGAAGTGATACAGGAAGATTTTTCTACACTTCTTGGACATTGCTGCCACCAATGCTTTCATTGTGCATAAAGAACTATATGGTAACCTGTTCCATAAAGAATTTATGGAACAACTTATTAAAGAGATGCTGCCACTGCTGGTCGCAGGTTGTGTGTGCATTTCAAAGCAGTGCATGGCAAGCAGCAAAAAACACCTTGGAGATGCCAGGCATGCAACGTTCCCCTGTGTCTTCAGTTGCAGAGGGTCCAGGTTTTAATGGATACAATGTTTTATTTACACAAAAAGGTCAGGGGAAAATCAAATAAACAAATATACTTGATATGAAAACGAAACTAAAACACAAATAAAGACATGGGAAACACATTTACACACATTTACTCGGAGAAAATCAACAGATGCAAGACAAGAACCTCAAAGAAACCAAACTATTTATAATAACACTAATAACCAACTCGGTTCAGGTGAGCGCCCATGCCACCTGACCGAGTTTCCACATGGGAAATGAAGTTTAACACAAAGAACTACAAACACAAATCACTGGGCGCTAGGCGCCCTCTAGGGGTTACCCCTGACAGTACCCCCCCCCCCCCCCCCTCAAAGGGCGCAACTCCGGGGCGCCACAGGAGGTCCAGGGCATCCCCCCCCACGGTCCAATGTCTGCCCCTCTCACCCAGAGGCTGGCTTTTATGTCCTGTGGGCCAGGTGGCTTGATGCCCCCGTTGAAGCAGGGCGGCGGAGATGGAGGAAGCTCGCCGTCCTCCTTGATGCAGGGCGGTGGAGGAAGAGGAAGCTCGACGTCCTCGGCAGCGTGTGACGGCGGCGGCGGAGGAAGAGGGAGCTCGACGTCCTCGGCGGCGCGTCACGGCAGAGGAAGAGGGAGCTCGCTGTCCTCGGCGGCCCATGACGGAGGCGGAGGAAACTCGCTGTCCACCTCAGTGCAGGACGGCGGCGGCGGAGGAAACTCGCTGTCCTCCTCAGCGCTGAGCAGCTACAGCAGCCCGCTGTCCACCTCAGTGCAGGACGGCGGCGGTGGAGGATACTCGCTGTCCTCCTCAGCGCTGAGCAGCGACGGCAGCCTGCTGGCCTCCTCAGTGCAGGACGGCGGCGGTGGAGGATACTCGCTGCGCTCCTCGGCTCGGTGCAGTGGCGGCAGCTGGCTGTCCTTGAAGGCACTGTGCAGCGGCGGAAGCTCGCCGTTCTCAAAGGCACTGTGCAGCGGCGGGAACTCGCCGTAGTCGGCGGCGCGCTGTACTCGGCGGCATGTGATGACGGTGGAGGAAGCTCGCTGCTCTCAGTGACGCTGTGCAGCGGCGGCTCGCTGTCTTTGTCATCGACGCAATACAACATATAGTAGAGCTCGTCGTTGTCATCGCTGATTGGCATGTAGAAGAGCTCTCTGTCGTCGTCGCTGTCACAGGTCGGAGGAGCGGGCAGGTCTGAGCCTTCTCGGAAGCGGAGCTGTGCTAGCAGCCCCTGGAGCGTGGCCACCTGCTCCTGCAGGTCACGAATGCGCCCATCATTCCTTTTCGCGCACCGCTCAAAGCTGCTCCAGTCCTGCTGCTCTCTCCGCAGCTCCTGCTCGTTGAGCTGCGTCTTCCTGCCCGTTCTCCTTCTCCTTCTCCTGGGAATCTGCTCACCTTTCGCGCCGGCTCCCCACAACGCATACATCGTTGCCCCCCCCCCCCAAAAGAATCTCCCGGGGGAAAGGCTCCTCTGCTATATTTAATGGATACGATGTTTTATTTACACAAAAAGGTCAGGGGAAAATCAAATAAACAAATATACTTGATATGAAAATTAAACTAAAACACGAATAAAGACATGGGAAACACGAACTAAACTTACACACATTTACTCGGAGAAAATCAACAGATGCAAGACAAGAACCTCAAAGAAACCAAACTATTTATAATAACACTAATAACCAACTCGGTTCAGGTGAGCGCCCATGTCACCTGACTGAGTTGCCACATCGGAAATGAAGTTTAACACAAAGAACTACAAACACAAATCACTGGGCGCTAGGCACCCTCTAGGGGTTACCCCTGACAGTCAGAACTTCTTCAGGGCCCCAAAACACCCTCAGACTCCTAAGGGTTAAAAGTCTTTCAATGCTTAACTTCTGCAATTATGCCTCACCTGAAAACCCACCACAATCGTGACAGTGAGAACTTCATGAACTGTTTCTATAACAAAATTCTAAATACTTTTCAAACAATTCAGGCTTTGAAATGGGACAATTTATTTGATACAGTTGATAAACCAGCCACATCATATCAGAACCTAGAATAATTTACGCCCCTTGAAGAGAATGAACTAATCTCTTCTGCAAAATCATCAACCTATGTATTAGATTCTATACTGACACATTTTCTAAAGCATAGAGTATCAGCAGTACCAGCTATTACAGCCAGATATCAAACCTCCCCTTCATCTAGAATATTCTGTAAAAGATAGTAGCACTACGGCTATATTAATCTCTAATTAGAAATACCATACACAAACTGTATCAGTCAGGATTTAGGCCTCATCACAGCACAGAGACAGCACTTGTTAAAGTAGTAAATGACCTCCTATTGGCCTCTGATTAGGGTTGCATCAAACATGCTTGTTTTACTCGACCTCAGTGCAGCTTTTGACACCATTGATTATAGTACTCTCCTTCACAGATTGGAATAGGTATAACACAGATTGTAGTAGGAATTAAGGGAACGCCCTCTCCTGGCTCAAATCTTATTTTATTGATCGTTTGCAGTTTGTAGATTTAAATGGTAACTATTCTGCTTCCAAGTGGAGTTTGGTGTTCCACAGGATTCAGTTTTAGGCACACTGCTTTTTTCTCTCTACATGCTTTCTCTGGGGTACATAATCCATAAGCATGGTATTAGTTTTCATTGTTATGTTGATGACACGAAGTTATACGTCTCAGCAAAACCAGAGAAGAAAAACTAGCTTACTAAAGTTGAGCAATGTTTGTAAGACATAAGAGACTGGATGTTAATTAAGTTCATTCTGCTTAATCCTGGTAAGACTGAACTTTTAGTCATAGGACAATATGCAGCTAGAAGCAAGCCTTTTGATCACATTAACTTTAGATGGCCTTTCTGTTCCATCAAGAGCAACAGTAAAAGACCTTGGTGTGATCATAGATTCCAGTATTTCATTTGAAGCACATGTACAGTCGTGGCCAAAAGTTTTGAGAATTACATAAATATTAGAAATTGGAAAAGTTAAGTTAAAAACTTAAGTTTTTATAACAGCAATAGACATATACTCCAGAATGTTATGAAGAGTGATCAGATGAACTGCATAGTCCTTCTTTGCCATGAAAATTAACTTTCCACTGCATTTCATTGCTGTCATTAAAGGACCTGCTGAGACCATTTCAGTAATCATCTTGTTAACTCAGGTGAGAATGTGGACGAGCACAAGGCTGGAGATCATTATGTCAGGCTGATTGGGTTAGAATGGCAGACTTGACATGTTAAAAGGAGGGTGATGCTTGAAATGATTGTTCTTTCATTGTTAACCATGGTGACCTGCAAAGAAACGTGTGCAGCCATCATTGCGTTGCATAAAAATGGCTTCACAGGCAAGGATATTGTGGCTACTAAGATTGCACCTAAATCAACAATTTATAGGATCATCAAGAACTTCAAGGAAAGAGGTTCAATTCTTGTTAAGACGGCTTCAGGGCGTCCAGAAGAGTCTAGCAAGCGCCAGGATCATCTCCTAAAGAGGATTCAGCTGTGGGATCGGAGTGCCACCAGTGCAGATCTTGCTCAGGAATGGCAGCAGGCAGGTGTGAGCGCATCTGCATGCACAGTGAGGCGAAGACTTTTGGGAGATGGCCTGGTGTCAAGAAGGGCAGCAAAGAAGCCACTTCTCTCCAAAAAAAAAATTATCTGGGACAGATTGATCTTCTGCAAAAAGTATGGCGAATGGACTGCTGAGGACTGGGGCAAAGTCATATTCTCGGATGAAGCCTCTTTCCGATTGTTTGGGGCATCTGGAAAAAAGGCTTGTCTGGAGAAGAAAAGGTGAGCACTACCATTAGTCCTGTGTCATGCCAACAGTAAAGCATCCTGAGACCATTCATACGTGGGGTTGCTTCTCATCCGAGGGTGTGGCTCACTCACAATTTTGCCCAAAAACACAGCCATGAATAAAGAATGGTACCAAAACACCCTCCAACAGCCCTCCTTCTTCCCACAATCCAACAACAGTTTGCTGAAGAACAATGCATTTTCCAGCATGATGGAGCAACCGTGCCATAAGGCAAAAGTGATAACTAAGTGGCTCAGGAACCAAAACATTGAAATTTTGGGTCCATGGCCTGGAAACTCCCCAGATCTTAATCCCAGTGAGAACTTGTGGTCAATCCTCAAGAGGCGGGTGGACAAACAAAACCCACTAATTCTGACAAACTCCAAGAAGTGATTATGAAAGAATGGGTTGCTATCAGTCAGGATTTGCAGGATTTGGCCCAGAAGTTGATTGAGAGCAGCCCAATCGAATTGCAGAGGTCCTGAAAAAGAAGGGCCAACACTGCAAATACTTACTCTTTGCATAAATGTCATGTAATTGTCGATAAAAGCCTTTGAAACGTATGAAGTGCTTGTAATTATATTTCAGTACATCACAGAAACAACTGAAACAAAGATCTAAAATCAGTTTAGCAGCAAACTTTGTGAAAAATAATATTTGTGTCATTCTCAAAACTTTTGGCCACAACTGTAGATCATATTACCAGGATAGCATTCTTTCACCTCAGAAATATTGCCAAGATAAGGAATATATTGTCACTAAACAATGCAGAAAAATTAGTTCGTGCTTTTATCTTCTCTAGACTGGACTATTGCAATGCCTTACTGTCAGGTCGTTCAACTAGGTGCATGAACACGCTTCAGTTAGTCCAGAATGCAGCAGTGAGAGTCCTCACTAGAACCAGAAAATATGCGCACATCACCCCTATCTTATCCACACTGGATTGGCTCCCTGTGAAATTTCGCATCGATTTTAAAATACTTCTTTTGACGTATAAAGCATTAAATGGTCTCCTGCCACAGTATGAGTGAACTGCTAGTGTCCTATGATCCGCCATGCTTATTTCGATCTAGTGATGTAGGTTGCTTGTCAGTACCACGTATTATGAAAACTATAGCAGTGGGCAGAGCTTTTTCTTACAAAGCCCCAAAGTTATGGTATAGTCTCGCCTCTCGATCTCATTTGTTTTCTTCACTCTTTGATCTTCCGGCTTCGTCCTCTCGCTTCCCCTTTGGATAACGGCTTTTGTCTCACATTCTCGCTTCTGACGCTTCGCTCTTTGATCTCCCGGTTATCAATCTAACGCTCTCCCTTTTTGACTACAGTTCTCATTTTACGATTTGGCTCAGATAGTTTTATTCTCCGGTTTTGAACTCTCGTTTCCGCATTTCAATCACGCTCCCTTCATACATACAGTCATAATCTGCACTTGGATTCACCTCGTTCTGCTCCGCCGTTGTGACAGAATAATGCAGCCCGATATGAATCCAGCGGATTTTGACAGTTTGAGAGCTGTGTCATACTTTACTTTCTCAGTATTCACTCATCTTCCAACTCCAGACCTGCACCTTCTCTACGGAACACTCCAGGGTGGCATATGTGATCACGCTCCTCTCAGGATGGGCCCTTGAGTGGGTTCAGCAGTCTGGGAAGTTCATGACGCGTGCTGTTCCAACATTGAGGACTTCTCTAAGGAAATGAGGAGGGTGTTTGATCGTTCTTGTCATGGCAGAGAGGCCAGCCTCAAGACAATGAGCACCCAAGTTCACCTGGGTGCACTCGAGGGCACCACTCCAAAAATACACCCAGACCAGTGCCGGCTCCTCCCTGTCCTCCTCATCCATGGATGTCAAGCCCACCTGGTGCAGGTGCTGATTGACTCCGGTTCAGACCACAATCTAATCAACGCAGCCTCAGTCAAGGCTCTGGGAATCCGCTGCCTTTGGAGGTCCATCTCAAGGTCATTCGCCCTTTCTCCTCCCCCGCTGGGGCCGGGTTCTTCTTCATTGGCAAAAAAGATGGTTCCCTTCTCCCATGTATAGAGTATGGGGGCCTGAACGAGATCACCATAAAGAACTGGTACCCTTCCACTTATGGTTACTGCGTTTGAATGCCTTCAAGGAGCCCGACTGTTTACCAAGTTGGATTTACACAACGCATAGAACCTTATTCGCACGACGAGTGGAAGACTACCTTTAATACCCCAACAGGACATTATGAGTACCTGGTGGTTCCGTTTGGCCTGACCAGTGCCCCGGCAGAGATGACGTCCTCAGGGATTTTTTTAATTCATCTGTGTTCGTTTATCTGGACGATATCCTAATCTTCTCTCGAGACCTAGAGGAGCACCCATAACACGTTCGGCAGGTACAATTTGTTTTCAAAACTGGGAAGTGCGAGTTTTACACCACGACTACCACGTTCCTCGGATTTGTCATTGGACCTTCAGGCATAGAGATGCCAAGATCCAAGCAGTCACGAATTGGCCCACATTCACCTCAAGGCAGAAACTCCAGAGATTCTGAGGATTTACCAACTTCTATCGCTGTTTTATCCAGGGTTACAGTTCCATCGCTGCTCCATTAACAGCCCTGAAAGAAACGGTTTACATCTGCCCCTATCCTCACCATTCCAGACCTATCATGTCAGTTTGCCATGAAAGTCGACACCTCCAGCACTGGGGTAGGATGCATGCTTTTCCAGAGAACTGTGCATGACAACAAGCTACACCCTGTTCGTTTTTCTCATACCACTTAAACCCTGCAGAAATAAATTATGGTATTGATGATCAAGAGCTCCTAGCTATCAAACAAGCCCTGGAAGAATGGAGACATTGGCTAGAAGGGGCGGAGTTCTATTCCTGGTCTGGACTGACCACAAGAACCTTGAGTAACTACAAGGCGCCAAGAGGCTCAACTCCCGCCAGGCCTGGTGGTTGCAGTTTTTCGCCAGGTTCAATTTTATCCTCTCTTAATGTCCAGAATCTAAGACTACTAAACCAGATGCTCTCTCCAGGCAGTTCACCTCCACCACCAGTAACACCATCCTCCCTTCACCTTGCTTGCCTGCAGGGACTGAGCTAGATATAGAAACTAGGGTCAAGCAGGCCTTGTCCCACAAATCAAGCCCCAGTAATGGACCCCCTAATCGTCTATTCATCCTACTCACTCTATGCTCCAAGGTCATGGAATGGGCACATTGCTTCAAGCTCTCTTGCCACCCTTGCTCTGACCGAACACTGTCCAGCAGCGTTTTTGGTGGCCAACCATAAAGGAGGATGTCTCTGGCTTTGAGGCAGCTTTTGATGTTTGTTAGAGATATAAACACATCAACACAGTCCCAGTAAAAGTAAATCTAATAAATTATTTTTAAAAAATTTGTAAAACTAATAACTTAATAATTAATTTAATTTTGAACTCTGTTCTTTAAACTGAATGGGAAATGTTTGGATAGTTAGATGCTAGATACTGATGTAAAATGTCAAGACAATTTGGCCCAAGGATAGTGTAAGAGGGCGTTGACTGACATGTAGATGTTCCTTTTTGTGCATTGGGAGTTTACAATGGCTGACAGACTGAAAAAAATAATAATTTGACATGTCTCAGAAGGAATGGCTTGTGGGAGGCCTGAGCCACATTCTTCCCAAAAGCATTTTGTCCTCTAGAGGATGTAGGAAAAAGTGAAATACATCAGAAAAAAAGTGAAAGAAATCTCATTGCATGGACACCCTAGTGCTTATGTCTTATATTCGCATGTCCACTTGAAAAATGAGAATATTTTAAAGTCACTGTACAGTTACATTGACAATGGGTATGATGGACAGAATAAAATAAAATAAAACATTATGTTCTAAAAAGATTCTAAAATGCAATAAGGTTCTAAAGTCTAGTAAATAAATTCCTGTAATGAATTCCTGCCTTAGTATTATCGGTGTAGGCTTTAGGTTACCTGCGACTTTCATAAGAATAATGTGATTACTGAATTAAAATGAATAAATGAACAAACAAATGAATTAATTAATTAATCAATCAAACAAATCACAATACATATAAGTTAATGAGCATAAAAAAATTTATGTGCACACACATATTTGCTGAAACAAATATTAGATTTTAGAAATAAATATTAGATTTTAATACCTGATTAAATGCTTAAATGATCAATTTCCATGTTAAAAATAGATCATTTAAGCATTTAATTTAAGTATTTATTTATTAGTAAAGAATGATGTAATTTCATGCTAACAAAGTCACTGATTGTATGAAGAGGAATCAAACAAATGCAAGATTCTTGTGCCACAGATCCGGTAGCTTTTGTGGTATGTTCTCTATCAGATGCCTTAAAATCTGGCAGTAGAATTCGCCATTGACTGTTTGGCCCCTAGAGACAAATTGGATCCGCAGTCTGGTGATGAACTTGGCAACATACTAGAAAACACATTTTCAAATCACATGAGAGAATTGCCTCGACTGTTTAATCTGACACACTGATAAAGGCAGCAATGTTGAGGATTTTTCTCCGACAATCATCATGCTCAAGTTGCCAAATGGTTCCAACATTTTAGGGGGTTGAGTTCATTAAAAGTCTTCCTGACCTCTCACCATCTTGCAGTGATGTTCTTTCGCTCTTGGGGTGTGCACGGCACTTGAAACACCTGGAACGACTCATTAGAGCATCATAAACTTGCCATAAACATGCCAAATAATCTCAAATGTCTCTGTGGCAGATTTGCCCAGGTTCATGCAGAATGTCACATTTGCTTTTTGTTCTAACTTGCTGTCCATGATGAAATAGAGCAGATTAGCACCAGTTGCACAGCTCCTGATGTAGACACGCACACTTCTGGCACACTGACTTATAAAGGTCGGTGCCCCCTGTGACTGTACAGTAGTTAGTCAATGGAAATATCTATTACCGCCGCACTCTCTTTTGCGGCAAACGGCAACGGGCAAAATAAATCAGTCGCATTTCTGGTCATTCATGAAACAACCGCCAGGTGGCGCAAAGTGACATTTTCATTTGATGCAGTTTTTTAAATATGATTTGAGTCATAAAAAAGTCATATATTGTATTGAAGAAATACTAGTGATGGTAATTTCCATCATCAGAGTACTTTATACAACAAACTTGAAAAATCTGTACCAGATCTATTGACATTTACTCATACAATAATGAGTTTTAAAAAAATGGTTAAATGTTGTTTAGACAGACAAGTTCGCTAGCTAACAATTTTATTTGTACAAAGAATTAACTGTTATATAGTCTCGATTTGTATCAGTTTATTGTTATTATTTAAAAAAAAAGATGTTACATTTAAAGACATCAAACTTTAAATATAGAAATAACTGAAAATAGACTTTCAGAATAGAACATTAGAATAACTTTAAAATACACTTTAAAATTGCTGGGTTGTTTCTGTAAACACCTGATTGGATTATTTTTCCCTAACAACTGTTTTATTCTTTATTCTCTGGTTTCTCCAAACAGCCTGCAAAATATTCAAAATATTACTGTTATTGTGTCACAAAGTGGAGTTTTAAGAGTTGTTTGTTTAGGTAAGAATGCATATGTGTACAGCTTAAAACCTCTATTGGTTATTAAAGATAGCATCTATTTAGAAAAAAAAATGCCCCAATGCTTTCGGAGATTTGGCAATGCCCATGTACATGCCTCATTTACCCCGCCCAACACAGACTCACCGTGGATGAATTTCTGGAAACTGCCGCTGGCTGTCATGTCTCTGTAATTGTTGAAACAGCAAAGGTATTTTATTTTGGGTATTTCTAATCTTTTTTAACGACGGGGGTCGTGCGAGGGGCAAAGCTGCGCATAAACTGTTCAGAACAGGCAGATCCGCAGGCTGCTACCACGCACAGTTCTGAATTCAGCATATTATGAAAAAACAAATGAATCAACCAACTAAAATTATTCCATTTGTATTTTCCATTTGTAAAATAGCATAAAAATCATGGGTTGTGTATCGAGCGATTATAAACAATACAAGACATGTTATGATAAGGAAACTTTCCATCTCTTCCATTCCAGTGATTAAAAAAATGGTAACAGTGTCAATTTTGGAATCCGCAGAACCTCAGTGGTCCGAGCACAACGTAATAAACGTAATAAACTTTGTAGCATAAAATGACTCGTGGCATGAATCCACACATAGTGCTTCACTTTCAAATAATCATTCAATGCTGGACACAAATAGCAAAATGTTCGTGTCCAGCATTGAATAACTATTTGACCACGAATGGCTGGAATAAAGCTGCTCACATGCTAACTTTTAAAAAATGCAGTGTTTATTCAGCAAGTATATATTTGTGCTCTGTTGTTTTTCTGGGGGGGCGGCACGGTGGTGTAGTGGTTAGCGCTGTCGCCTTGCACCGCCTTGCACCGCCAGGGTCCGTGTTCGATACCTGGCCATACTCGGTTCCCATCTCTGTGTGCATGGAGTTTGCGTGTTCTCCCCGTGCTTGGTGGGTTTCCTCTGGGTACTCCGGTTTCCTCCCACAGTCCAAAGACATGTAGGTTAGGCTAACTGGCGTTCCCAAATTGCCCGTAGTGTGAATGCGTAGTGAGTGCGTATGAGTGAGTGTATGTGTGTGTGTACCCTGCGATGGATTGGCACCCTGTCCAGGGTGTACCCTGCCATGTGCTCTAAGTCTATATAGATGAATATTATGACTGAAACAAAGCTGCTCGTATCGGCTTATGAAGAGCCGATGAGATGAAAAGTGCAAAGTGAAAGCATGTACCAAAAACAGTAGTTAGATTTAATTCATAAAATACTCTAATTACAAACAACAACATAGCACAATGCATGTCTGTGAATGGCTGAAATGTGGTTGTGAATAAGCCTTTTAGGGAAGGTAAAATGCTTGCGTGAACCCGTGACGCGGGTATGCGTTATTTCGAGTTTTGATGAAAAGGCAGATGAACGCGCACACCATTCATCCCCAGAAATACAATAAACACAAATCAAATGCGTACTCGCTAAATAAGCGCTATGCAAAACGCATGCCGATGTGAGTACAGTAAAACATTGGATTACGAGCATAATTAGTTTTGGAAGCGGGCTCGTATTCCAAAACACTCGTAAACCAAATCTAATTTTCCCATAAGAAATAATGAAAACTCAAATTATTTGTTCCACAGCCCAAAAAAATAAATACATAAAAATAATACAAATTAACCTGCACTTTACCTTAAAAATTTTTTTAAATAAATCCCGACAGATAAGTGTTTCCGTTTGTGCGTGCAGGCGCCGTGAATTTGTGTGTGTGGAATTAGCCCCTTCCGTCGCCTTGTCTTACACAGTAAAACTCCTCCTCCCTCCCCCAACCTCACATTTTAAGTTTCACAACAAACACACACACAACGGAAACACTGTTTTAACAGGGAAAAAAATTAATCTGTCTAATGACGCTCCCGTGAGTGCATACTAATGAAATCACTGCTGTGAAGTAAAAAAACAAACAATTAAAAAAAAAAAAAACAGCACCTTACCTTTGAAAAGAATCACGACAGAGCTGAGTTTTCTGTGTAAAGAAAGCATGTCTGCGTGTGTGTGTGAAGCCGAGAGAGTGTGTGTGTGTCTGTGTCAAATTACGTGTGCACAGGTGAGAGAGAGTGTGTGTGTGTCGGTGTCAAATTACGCACACGCGCACACATATAAGAGACATTGATTATACCAGTAAAAGACGAGCACTAAGACCCGGGGGAGCAGGGGAGACAATTACCCACAATTCCGCAGCGCAAGAGAGAGTAAAATTATTGGCTCAGTTATGATGACTTGCCGCACTGTGTCCAAATAAGAGGCGCATACGTGATACATGATATTTGGCACTCGTAAACCAATACTTTCGCTCAGTTTCCAATGAAAAATGTTTTAAAAATCTTTTCTCGTCTTGCGGAACACTCGTAAACCGCGTTACTCACAATCCAAGGTTCCACTGTACTACCATATTTTTGCTGTGTAGTGGACCGTGTACAGCCTCTCGCGGGCAAGCCTTTCTCTGAATATGCAGTTTTAACGGGGGTGGGGCTAAGAAAGTGAAGTGAAGGGGCTCATCTCTGCAACAGTGGATGCACCATTAATTCACATTTCATACAAATTACATAATCTGCAATAAATTTTCCATTAGTTTATATAAATCAGACATTTCGCTTTCTATAAGTATATATTTTTCACGTCTGTGAGGCAAGCATACACAGAGTTTTGGTTCATTTTCTGGGGCGCTCAAGTTCACCGATGCAGACTAAAGCTGTATCCCTGATTGCTTTCATTATTTTACAAAATCATAATGTTTTGTCGTCATTGTGAGTGCACTTAAATAAAAGTAAAGTCTTATAAATGGTATGTATCTTATATAGTTTGATTATATAGTTTTTAATTTGTCTATAATTATATAGCGACATTCGGCGGTAAAACTAGAATACCGCTTGAGGACCATCTGTACATGCTGCCTTGTCATGCCATCTATTGGCATGTTACAAAACTTGGTATGAACTTTTTGATACCGCCTCATACAGATGTTACTTAACCAGAATTGCACCCGGCGGCGGCATTAGGGTTTTGCGTTTGCCGGTTTTACTCCGCTAAGTGGCGCTATAACCATAGACTGAGGCCTCAGGTCTTTGACAGCTGCACATGTTATTGTAGCATATAAATTCAAGCCAAACAAACAATTAAACAAATGCATACAGTAAATTTATTTATTTAAATTAAATATAGTCATTTCTTATCTACATCGAATTTAACAAAAGTAAACATTAAGACAGTGAGACTTTAGATTTTATCATGGGTAAATTGAAAATCCACAAAGGAGTTTTGTCATCTTATACTTTTTTTTCATATATACAGATCTGGCCATTAAAAATGCGCGCGAGATCCCTCAAGCAACATTCAGGAATTTAAATAAATGTGTTGTGCTTCACTGAATATCCACCAGATGGCGCATTGAAGGACGTTATCTAAAAGCCAACCCAAGTACAATGAACAATTGTGTATAATTAGTTAGCCTAAAACAATATTGTTTCCAATGCTGAAGCAAACATGAATTTTATTTTGTTTTACAATAATAATATTTTATGATGAATGTGCGTATATGTGTTTCATATTGTTATACATATATATACATATATATATATATTATACATATATAATGATGAAAAGAGATGTCCTAAATTATGAGGCGCCGTATAGGGCTTAAATCAAACTTCACTCATGCACACACAAGTGAAACAGTTGCATACACGTATATGAAACAGTCACATCTAAATATACTACTAACTGCTCAAACAACTACATATGAAATGCGCGCACACACAACTATGAGACGCACACACACCTATGAGACACGCACACCTATACACTAACTCTCCGTGCACACACACCTATGAGATGCGCGCACATATGCACATGTCACATGTCACATATGCACATGTGAATATGTCAACATGTCTTCGTTAAAATGTAAAAATGTGTCGAGCACCATCAGAAGACATGAATGAACAAATATAAACATGAAGTGCTTCGGGCTTTTTGTAGAAAATAATTATCTGGCTTTCTTGCTGTTTGTGTCCAGCATTGAATAATTATTTCATCCATTATTTGACCATGGCTGGAAATAATAGCTGGAATGTGATTGTGGATTTATGACTGATATAAAGCTGGTCATCGGTGTGCGTGAACCCGCGGCTCATACTTTCACTTTACAAAAGGTGCGGACATACTCCCCCAGAAAGTCATGACTTCTTGCAATAATGCGGATCAAACATACAACACCTGTCCATAAATAAAAAGGAATATTTAATCATATATGCAAAATGTATTTAACTTAAATATTACAGATTAAAACAAGGAAAGTAGACATGCAGAGATGTCTCAGCTTCAGTTCATTGTGATGAAGATAAATGGTCTAGGAAGGAAACGGGTTTCGTTATTTTACAAAATCTGAATATATTCAGTAAATGTATGAATTACACTCAAAGTATCAAATCCCACTATGAAGTCTGATTTAATTGATACCATTAAACATTTTATTTTTTTCTATTCATGTTTATGTTTTGCTGGCGAAATACATTTTAGGCAGAGATGTTTGCTCGGTCTTGTAAATTTTAGTTATTTTAAACCCCTCAATTCTGCCAATTCCCCCATCAGTGAAACCGGTTTGATAACTTCACACCTATTATGAATGAAAGGTGAGAAGAGGGATTACAGTAACTGGGGGTTTTGTGGGTGTTCACCTCGGAACGCGCAGTCTCGTTGTATTTAACAAATAGACTAAAACAAAATCAAAATCATCTTTGCTTCTGCATTGGACACAATATAATTTTAGACCAAATTTATAAAAAATTATACACTTTCGTATTCTTTGTTGTACTTCGTCTTTTTGCACACGCGTGTGGATCTTTAAATTTGAACAGAAAATAATAGTGGGCTGGTAGGCACGTTATTTTTTCATGTAACTTAAACAGCTGAATGAAGTTAAATATACACAATAAATTAATAATTGCGTTTGCTTTACATTTGAGCACTCGTGTAAATAGCTTTTTCATTGTATATACCACCATATTATATATGTGTCTGATACTGTTTTATTCATATTTTACATTACATGCAGTTTGTAATTTACTTGCAATTGTACTTTTAAAATATAACCTAGGTATCTACGTACAGTATAAGCATATTTAACTACTTCAGTTGTGAATGATAAATTTGGTCTGTCTTTTAGATAAAGTCCTTATTTGATACAATTTTATTATTTAATTAATTATTTTATTATAAATACAATTTATATTTTCGATATACTTGTCGAATATAGTCCTTCAGTGCAAGCACGGTATCAGAAGATTCTGCTGACTCTCTTCTCACCCTTCATCAAGTCAAGTCAAGTCAAGTAGGCTTTTATTGTCATTCCAACCATATACAGTTAGTACACAGTGAAATGAAACAACGTTCCTCCAGGACCAGGGTGCTACATACATGCAACAACATAAATTTACAACATACATTTTACATTTTAAGTTACTCTAAAAGAAGAACTATCAATATTCATACAAAGATACACAATAGACAAAGTGCACGTGCAAATGTGCAAACAAAGAGGTACATGACAGACACAACAATGTAAGACACAGCAGTACTTTTTTGATGTAGGATGAATTGAGGTAGTGGGAAGAGCAGCAGTAAACAATTTACATTGACAAGAGTAGTTTGTGCAAATAGCAATAAATATTGTGCAAAAAAATTGCGAGGAGCAGCACAGGTAGGTAGGTATGAGCAGATTGAGATGGATGTATATCAGTGAGATTGTGCGTGTGTGTATATCGGTTCAATCCAGATGTTATTTTAGTTCGTCTGAGTGATTTGTGTGTGTGCGTGTGCGTGTGTGTGTGTATCAGTCCAGTCCTTTTGTGTTTAGGAGACGGATGGCTTGCGGATAAAAACTGTTTCTCAGTCTGGATGTGAGTGCCCGAATGCTTCGGTACCTTTTTCCAGATGGCAGGAGGGTGAAGAGTGTGTGTGAGGGGTGTGTCAGGTCAGCCACTATACTGGTGACTTTGCGGATGCAGCGTGTGGTGTAAATGTCTTCGATAGAGGGGAGAGAGACCCCGATGATCTTCTCAGCTGTCCTCACTATCCGCTGTAGGGTCTTACGGTCTGACATGGTACAATTCCCAAACCAGACAGTGATGCAGCTGCTTAGGATGCTCTCAATAGTTCCTCTATAGAAGGTGGTGAGGATCGGTGGTGGAAGCTGCGCCTTTCTCAGCCTTCTCAGGAAGAAAAGACGCTGTTGGGCTTTCTTATGCAGAGAGCTGGTGTTGAGGGACCAGGAGAGGTTCTCCTCCAGGTGGACGCCCAGGAATTTTGTGCTCTTGACGATCTCCACAGAAGAGCCGTCGATGCTGAGCGGAGAGTGATCGCTCCGAGTCCTCCTGAAGTCAATAACCATCTCTTTTGTCTTTTCAACGTTCAGAGACAGGTTGTTGTCT